>JASAND010009407.1:0-24249 GCA_030248195.1 Trissonchulus latispiculum | reverse complement strand
GATTCTCAGCTGATCTCGACTCATTGTGATCTGGTTTAACTGGTTCAGTGTTGAACCAGTTCCCGGGTTCAAGCTACTGAGATAAGGAAGGCTGAAATTTTGCATACAGTTATACGGGACTCCACGTGGTACATTTTTGCTGATCTGATTCGGCCAGATCTGGGTCTGACTGGTTCAGAGTTGAACCAGGTCCTGGTTCAAAGCAACTGGAGATATTAGAAGGCCAAAATTTTGCATACAAAGGTTATTGGGCATGGGGAATTCACTGGTGGTAACTTTGGTGATTTGACCCATGGCTGGGTAACCTTTTGATATGCAAGATTTGAGCCTTCAGCTGGTTCAAGTAGCTTGAACCAGTACCTGGTTCAACTTCCGGTGAACCAGTTGAACTACATTTAAAGGTTATAGGCATGGGTCGTATCACCAAAGTAACACCACCAGTGAATTCCCCATGCCCAATAACCTTTCTATGCAAAATTTCAGCCTTCTAGCTATCTCCAGTAGCTTGAGCCAGGAACTGGTTCAACTTTGAACCAGTTGAACCAGATCTGGCCAGGCATGGGTCGGATCACCAAAGTAACACCACCAGTGAATTCCCCATGCCGAATAACCTTTGTATGCAAAATTTCAGCCTTCCAACTATCTCCAGTAGCTTGAACCAGGAACTGGTTCAACACTGAACCAGTTAAACCAGATCTGGCCAGCCATGATTTGGATCAGCAAAGTTACACCACCACTGAATTCCCCATGCCCAATAACCTTTGTATGCAAGATTTCAGCCTTTCAGCTATCTCCAGTAGCTTGAACCAGGATCTGGTTCAACCTTGAACCAGTTGAACCAGATCTGGCCAGCCATGGGTCGGATCACCAAAGTTACACCACCAGTGAATTCCCCTTGCCCAATAACCTTTGTATGCAAAATTTCAGCCTTCTAGCTATCTCCAGTTGCTTGAACCAGGACCTGGTTCAACTTTGAACCAGTAGAACCAGATCTGGCCAGCCATGGGTTGGATCACCAAAGTTACACCACCAGTGAATTCCCCATGCCCAACAACCTTTATATGCAAGATTTCAGCCTTCCAACTATCTCCAGTAGCTTGAACCAGGAACTGGTTCAACTTTGAACCAGTTGAACCAGATCTGGCCAGCCATGGGTTGGATCAGCAAAGTTACACCACCACTGAATTCCCCATGCCCAATAACCTTTGTATGCAAGATTTCAGCCTTTCAGCTATCTCCAGTAGCTTGAACCAGGACCTGGTTCAACCTTGAACCAGTTGAACCAGATCTGGCCAGGCATGGGTCGGATCACCAAAGTAACACCACCAATGAATTCCCCATGCCCAATAACCTTTGTATGCAAAATTTCAGCCTTCCAACTATCTCCAGTAGCTTGAACCAGGAACTGGTTCAACTTTGAACCAGTTGAACCAGATCTGGCCAGGCATGGGTCGGATCACCAAAGTAACACCACCAGTGAATTCCCCATGCCCAATAACCTTTGTATGCAAAATTTCAGCCTTCCAACTATCTCCAGTAGCTTGAACTAGGAACTGGTTCAACTTTGAACCAGTTGAACCAGATCTGGCCAGGCATGGGTCGGATCACCAAAGTAACACCACCAGTGAATTCCCCATGCCCACTAACCTTTGTATGCAAAATTTCAGCCTTCCAACTATCTCCAGTAGCTTGAACCAGGAACTGGTTCAATTTTGAACCAGTTGAACCAGATCTGGCCAGCCATGGGTCGGATCACCAAAGTAACACCACCAGTGAATTCCCCATGCCCAATAACCTTTGTATGCAAAATGTCAGCCTTCTAGCTATCTCCAGTAGCTTGAACCAGGAACTGGTTCAACTTTGAACCAGTTGAACCAGATGAACCAGGCGAGATACGGTGTCGGCACTATGCTCATCGTGTTCAGCGACCCCGATTTACTATATATGGGTACCACCCCAAGGCCGAAAAACGCTGTTTTTGCCCGTTTTTAGACTATTTTAAAATTTTCGGACTTAGAAATTTTTCAGCTTGAAGGTGTCCAAAAACGCTATTTTTTCCATTTTTGACCATCTATAAAAATCGAACCAGATTGAAATTCGGAAAAAAAACATAAACTTGCTAAGTACCATTGCCTAGATATTCAAAAAATAGTATAGAAAAATTTTTCCTATGGGCCGTTCGAAAAATCGAGTTAACACAAAATTGACAAAAATCATGCTGAATACAGAGAAAAAAAAAAAACCCCACTTTCAAACCCGTAAGAGAAAGTCGATTTTTTCAAAGTTCATTTTTTCCGGGCAAGTTTGGTATCATTCGAAAGCTCTTGGCCTGGAGATTTCAAAAATGTAAATATTAGCTCTTAATATATATATACAAGTAATTAAAATGCTCCTCCGGAGCATGAAAAAGTAATATGGGTGGTGGTGAGGTTGTAAAATCAAGACAGGACTAGTCTTAAAAATGCTTAATATGGGGCTAGGTTCAAAAAAAGAAGAGGACTAGGTTGTGGGCGAATTAATATGGGCACAGCTTCGCCGAGCAACCCATATTCGCGGACTGAAAAAGTTATACACATACACAAACGTATACCAGTGTTCAGATTTAGTTACGGTGCGTAAATAACATATATATATATACAACTCTGATTAACGAGTTTTAATGGAAGCAAACATTTCTTTCAACAAACTCTTAATATTTACTGTGCATTTTAACCGTTTACAAGAAAAGTCTATATTTCAACGATAATTTCAGGACTCTCTCCGACGATCTTCTATTTCCATTGAACCGCTAGCTTTACAATCATAGCCTTGGTTTTTTCTCGTTGCTTGCCGTAGTCCAGCACAACCAAATTACTATATATATAGTTTACGTATATATATATATACCTAGCTAATCTAACTTTTTATCAAGCAACTTGCAGCGATTGTTGAACTGCTGGAATTGTTGTTATTGACTGACATTAATTGCTTTGTATATGAAAATCGCCATGGCGAAGCGTGAAAGCCCGCGAATATGGGTTGCTCGGCGAAGCTGTGCCCATATTAATTCGCCCACAACCTAGTCCTCTTCTTTTTTTGAACCTAGCCCCATATTAAGCATTTTTAAGACTAGTCCTGTCTTGATTTTACAACCTCACCACCACCCATATTACTTTTTCATGCTCCGGAGGAGCATTTTAATTACTTGTCCTTCTGTCGTTTTAAAGGTTCCCTTTCCAGTAGTGTGCTTATTTATATAAGGAGCTTGAAAAATGCCGTAGGCAATTTGTATGCAAAATTTTAACCTTCCAGCTATCTCCAGCAGCCATGGGTCGCCTCAAAAGTCCTCAAAAGCTCAAAAGTCGCCTCGCCAAGGGCTTTTATTTGATACCAAACATGACCACTTTTGAAGACTTTCATTTTTGACCCACACCGGACCCACAGTGGGTGGGGCACCCATCCACAGGTCGGTGGGTCCACTTTTTATGGGTGGTATAATGACAAAAGTTGATCGCCTCGCCAAGGGCTTTCATTTGATACCCAACTTGACCACTTTTGAAGACTTTCATTTTTGACCCACACCGGATCCACTGTGGGTGGGGCACCCACCCACAGGTCGGTGGAGCCACTTTTCGTGGGTGGTATAATGACAAAAGTTGATCGCCTCGCCAAGGGCTTTCATTTGATACCAAACATGACCACTTTTGAAGACTTTCATTTTTGACCCACACCGGACCCACCGTGGGTGGGGACCCACCCACAGGTCGGTGGGTCCACTTTTTATGGGTGGCATAATGACAAAAGTTGATCGCCTCGCCAAGGGCTTTCATTTGATACCAAACTTGACCACTTTTGAAGACTTTCATTTTTGACCCACACCGGACCCACTGTGGGTGGGGCACCCACCCACAGGTCGGTGGGGCCACTTTTTGGAGGTGGTATAATGACAAAAGTTGATCGCCTCGCCAAGGGCTTTCATTTGATACCAAACTTGACCACTTTTGAAGACTTTCATTTTTGACCCACACCGGACCCACTGTGGGTGGGGCACCCACCTACAGGTCGGTGGGGCCACTTTTCGTGGGTGGTATAATGGCAAAAGTTGATCGCCTCGCCAAGGGCTTTCATTTGATACCCAACTTGACAACTTTTGAAGACTTTCATTTTTGACCCACACCGGACCCACTGTGGGTGGGGCACCCACTCACAGGTCGGTGGGGCCACTTTTTGTGGGTGGCATAATGACAAAAGTTGATCGCCTCGCCAAGGGCTTTCATTTGATACCAAACATGACCACTTTTGAAGACTTTCATTTTTGACCCACACCGGACCCACTGTGGGGGACCCCACAGTGGTGGGGCCACTTTTCGTGGGTGGTATAATGGCAAAAGTTGATCGCCTCGCCAAGGGCTTTCATTTGATACCCAACTTGACAACTTTTGAAGACTTTCATTTTTGACCCACACCGGACCCACTGTGGGTGGGGCACCCACTCACAGGTCGGTGGGGCCACTTTTTGTGGGTGGCATAATGACAAAAGTTGATCGCCTCGCCAAGGGCTTTCATTTGATACCAAACATGACCACTTTTGAAGACTTTCATTTTTGACCCACACCGGACCCACTGTGGGTGGGCGCTGTGGGTCAGGGGTCACATCCACCGACCTCGGCAGTATGCTCATCGTTTTCCGCGACCCCGATTTACTATATATGGGTACCACCAGAGGGCCGAAAAACGCCATTTTTAGCGACTTTTAGGCCATTTCTAGTAAAAGTGGGACTTAGAAACTTTTCGTGAAAACAGGTGATAAAATGCAAAGTTTGGGCCCATCTCCTGAAAGCTACAGAGCGAAATTAAAAAATCCCCCTCGTTACTTTGAGCGCATAGTCCCAAATATTCAAATAAAATAAACCAAACCGATCTAGCTGCTAGCCTGTGAAAAAAAGTTGATTTCAACCGAAGTGCCAAAATAGCGAAAGTCCGACTTTAGGGCCTTGGCACAGAGCCAAAGTTGGCCGAGTGCCAAAATGACCTTCGTTTGGTAGCATGGGGGGATACTGTCTACCAACATATCATAGTAGCATTGGACCAAAATGCCCACATCGTTCCAACACTTCGCTAGAAAATGCACTTCCAATAAGCGTTATTAACCGAGAAAAAAAAACAACCGCACGGTAACTATCGCCTAGTGCAAAATTTCGAAGTTCCGAATTTTAACCAAAAGTATGGTGATACTTGTAGTACTACTCGAGTACTTTACGATGGTAACCTTTTTACCCCTCCCGGACCTCTAATTAGCTGGCACCAGGCCCACACGGTCTCCAGGGGCCGCGCAGACGCCTTTACACCCATATTATGTAGGGGCGCTATCGCGCCCCTACATAAATATATATAAAAAAAAAAAAAATATTTATAAAACTATATATATTTATACTAGATTATAAAAAAAAAAAAAAAAAAACGACAAAAAATAGTTACCTGACCACGTTTCAGACCAAAGTATCGAGCCACTGGATCTCCGGCCTGAATTCGCGGCAACTGATTCTCTTTTAATTTACTGAAAAGGAAAACAGATAAACTGAATTAACATTGAGCAGTAAAAACAAAGAAAAAAGAAAAGAAGAAACAAAAAAAAACGCCAATTTAATAGAAAAAAACAAAAAAAAAAAAAAAAAATAAAGATCGATAGAAAGAAAAAAAAAAAAGTCGTAGTAAAAGCTTACCTGTTCATGACATGAAATGAGAAAAACAGAAGCGATCAGCAAACCTTGTCACCTCATCTCGAAAAAACAACATAGCATTTATATATTTACAAAAACCATTTAGATATATGACTTTACATTCAAATAAAAATAATTAACAATGAACTTACTATTTCGCTAACAATTCTGATTTTTCATCAGCCGTCATTACCACGTGCTCTGGGACTAGCTTAAAAAGCAAAGCAGAGAAAAAATATTAAAACAGTTCAAAATTAGACATAGCTCAATTAGGCGTTATGCCTATATCCGAAAACCTTGCTACTGCCGGTTATAAAAATTTACGTACGTATGTTTGAATATTTTGATCTCGAAAACGTAAACTTAAGTTTTCCTCACTTTAGGACACGAAAAAACTGGGACGGGAAGTTGGAAGCTTAAAATTGGGGGGGGGGCTTCTGTTGGTGGGGCCCTCCCCCTCCCCTACCAGAAAAATATGGCAGTCAGCGATAAAAGGTTATACCATACACTGCTGCAGAGAACTGTATACACATACTTCATGCTCCGTAATGTTGACCATAAGCTCAGCTTCCAAAAACTGTTCCAGTATATACTTGGGTGCCATATCAACCAGTGCCTGAAAAAGACAACAAAAACAAACATTAGTAATGACAGACAAGACAACCTACGTATTTACTTTGCAAACGATATACAAAGCACAAATTTAAACTCAACCAAACTGCATTATAATGATCGAGCAGTACACAGTTTTTGACTCCCCACGCTAACACGCCCCTAACAAGGTGAGTTGTAGGATAGACAAGCAAATATGACACATAAACAATCGTTGCGACAGCACGGGGGGGGGGGTGGCTGCAAACATCCACAGCTTGCTCCACTATTCATTAAAATTAACTGGCAAAAATCCTAAACATAGTGTATTCATAGTCGCGAACGCGTAGAGGCCTCAGACAGAGACGTCGACGCCTCAGATTGCAACATGCCGTATTAACCGTTTAAAATCAGTTGTAACGAATGCATGCAGACGCTTACATTCGCGCATCGACGCGCGTCTGCTTGCGACAGGAACTATGAATGCGTCCTAACGGTTAGGGGATACTCAATCCAGCGCAGCACCACAAGACAGTGTGGTGGTCGTCAGGTGATCTGCAAAAAAACCTGAATTTCTAAATAAAAAATTCAAAAAAAGCAGAGGGACCTGACCTGTTTACAGGACGGGGTCATGCCCTGCTGTACAACAATGACGGCCCTATTGATGCTTTCCTCCTGCATACGCTGGCAGTAGGCTTTGATCGTTTTGATGCCAATCTTTGGCTCTTCAGGGAAGAAGACAAACATCTGGTCTGAAATTTAAAAAAACTGATAAAAAATTTGACTATATAATAGTAGACAACAAAGCATAACAGCCAACTCACCAGTTGTTGGTAGGATTAAGAAAGGTTTTTCAAAATTTCAGAAAGCTCTAGCTTATAGCTGGGTGGCTGGCTGCCGCCTGCAGACCTCACCTAGTAGAGATGAGCATTTCGGCCCGTTGGCCTGGCCCGACCCGGCCCGGGCCGACCTCCATTGGTTAGCGGGCCGGGCCACATAAACTCTAGAAAATGTTGTAAAATCACTAAAATTAGCCACAATTACTGATTCTGGTTATTTATAGGCAAAATTTAGCATTTCATAGCATAATTTAGCCTCTGCATCTTGCATTGAAGCTTTTGAAATAATATTGTTAGTGAAATTTTGGAATTTTTCTTTTAGCGGGCCAGGCCGGGCCGAATTTTGGAACGGGCCGGGCCGACCAAATTTTGGAGCGGGCCGGGCCGAGCCGAAAAAATCCGGCCCGTGCTCATCTCTATCACCTAGCTCTGTTCCAATAGTTTCCACTGTTTATTGCATTGCAACATGTGCGTGCAGTGCAAAAATTGGCCCAGCCTCGGCGGATATCTAATTAAAACTGTTTATTGTTGCAGTATATTTGAAAAACTACAATGTTAATTTAACACAGATTCAAGGTGTGTTCGAAACTGAACTCCCGTTTTTATCTGAAATGCTCAAAAATTGTGCAAACTAAGGATTTTTGGGGGTTTTTAGTTTTCCCAGCCTCGCAAGCTTTACGGTCTAAAATTTGTTTATTTTGGTACCCAAACTGAATTTATGACTTTTTTAGCTTAGTTATAGCAACATATGCAGAAAAAACGCTAATTTATAGAATTTTATAAAATCTTAAACCTTAAATCTTGCCATTAGGTCCCCCACCCACTAGTAGGGAAGGGGCTCCTGCCACTTTTTTCGCCTAAATAAAGCCAGCATTCCGCTGATGATATTTTCCATACCGTCACCCACCGTACTACGTAAATGCCCATTTAAACCGCTACGCACGTACGTAATTCAACGAATATATATACCTGTGGGATCATCATTGTGGGCAACAAGCACTATGAGATCAGATCTAGCCGGCTGACGTTCACTACAACAGTAAACAGTTTGAAAATTAAAACAAAGTTTATTTTTCATTAATGAATCCCATGATAGGCTAGGCTGCATTGTTTGCTGCATTAATAGCCGCCACAATTATGATAATCATCAGTCATCACCCCAAGGTGCAAAGTGTTAGCCTAGAAACAGGCCCCATAAGCTAAGGTTGGTCACTCAAAAACTCAACAAAGTTGACAGGAGCCTCAAAGCCTAGTCGGCATTACGACGGACGATGTCTTTTTCTTTTAAAACCTGTTCAGGAACATGGCCAAAACTATTTATAGAAAGAAATTCCAGAACATCATAATGGCAAAACTCACAGGTATATTGTATAGATAAAAGAAACGCAATTAAAACTTAAATAAAATTAAAATTTAAAAAATTAAAACATATATACCTCGGTTTTTCACCAAACTGTTGCTTAAACTGCTCCAACGTCTGATCCAGTTCATCCTGTGTCACCAAATAGCCCCGATCGTGACACATCTAAAAATTAAACCAATAAATCATCCCAAAAAATTTTAGTTCCATTTAAAACAATCAATTGTATATATATATGTGACAAATACGTATATATATATATTGTATATACGTACGTATATACGTAGGCCAGTCACAATGGGATGGGGGAGGGCTCTAACCGAAACCGGCAAGCCCATTAGCGAATTTGTGTTTCTACTCCGGTTCCCGAATTTTAGGGATTTTTTACAGTAACTTTTCAAAACATTTCTCGCTTCGCCGGTATTTTTTAGCTAAAATGCTTAATTTCTGGGAAAAATCGGGCAAAAATTTTGAAACTTTTTTCAAAAATTGAAGGTTTTTGCAAATTTTGATAGAAAATTGCAAATTTTTAATAAAATTAGCGTTAATTTTTCGAAAAATTTTACCATTTATTCCAGAGGTACAAGCCCCCCCAGAACCCGACCCTATGTTAATGTATGGTTACAATCACAGGTGGACTAGGGGGGGGGAGGGGGGAGGAGGAAATCGCGTTTTTGCTAAAAAATAGCTGTTTTTTCTTAAAAATAGCAAAAATCGCTTAGAAATCGATTTCAAAAGTACCCCTAAGAAAAATCGCTCTCACAAGGGGTACCCAAATTTGCTTCTACAAGGGTCAGTGAAATTTGACCTCCCGTTCAGGTATGGTTACAATTGTCAAAATTTTTAAGCAATACAATAGGCAAACCTGCATGACTGTCTTCCGGACTCGCCACAGCTTATAGCATTCTAATTCGTCCTCTGCCATGATGCACGTATATAAGAAGCTAAAAATTATAAAAACTAAATCACACTCAAGGTTAAGGCTCACCTAACCTGAGCGGTTCAAAGCTAGGTGTGAGGTTGGGGGTAGCCCCCCAGGCCATTTTTTCAATCCTCCCCCAGAACTTCCTTCGGCGAAACATTGGCCAATATCTGGGTATTTTCAGGGTAAATTTTGCAAAATTTTCAAATCCATGTATATAACTTTTTGGCTTAAATTGCTTATTATTGCGAGAAATAGACGTTTTAAACTGTATTACGGTCTTAATAACCAAAAATTCACCTTATTGGCGGAGGTTTGGGGGTAACTCCCCCCAACCATTTTTCCAAACCACCCCCAAAAAATTATGGGTGCCCCCCAACTTGGGGCGGGGGGGCATAGGTGTGTCTGGTGAAAAAAGTGGGGGGGGTTGAAAAAAGTAGGGAGGGGTCTGGCAAAAAAGTGGGGGGGGGGTTGAAAAAAGTAGGGAGGGGTCTGGCAAAAAAGGGGAGGGGTCGGAAAAAGTCGATTTTGGGGAGGCGTAAAAAATTTTCGAGGGGGGAGTGAAAAATCGGTTTTTCGTTAAACAATTGAAAAATTTTCAGCTTTTTAGCCATTTTTAAAGTATATAATTATGTAAGCGAATTTTAGCCATTTTCTCGAATTTTTGCTAAAAATTTGCAAAAATGCAAGTAGGGGTTGAAGATTTTTGGGGGGATTCGCTGAAGACCAATTTGGGGGGAGGGGTAGAAAATTTTTTAGGGGATGGTCGGTCGGTGACCCCGCCATTATAAAAATGGCCAACTAAAATGCAAAATTTTTTGTATTTTCTCCCTTTGCCTTCAAAATACGGCAGTTTTTAAAGTTTTAGGCGTTCTTCCACAAAATTAAAACGGTATATATAGTCGAGGAGGGTACAAAACGCCTGGGCAAACAAGGCTCCTACGTTCAAACTAATTTAGGGGGCATTTGCAACTTTGAGGACCCCAATTCCTGCGGCGGAAACCCTCGCCCATCTCGGCGATTTGGGGTGGGGGGCTCCCCAACTTTTTTGGGAGGGCCCTCTGGAGACCCCTATATATATAACCTTCCCCACAAATTTTCTATTTTTATGCCAAAAATCGCCTTTTCAGCTGTTTCCAATGCCAATGAACATTCAACTATAAAGTATATAATTTTGACATTCGATATTGTTTTTAAATTCGAAAAATGATTGTCAACATTTTTCCAAGTCCAAAATAAGGTAAATAATGAGTCAGAAAGCCCATAACACAGTTACAAACGTATTTCTCGCAAAAATAAGCACTTTAAGCCAAAAATTTGGACATTGAAATTTTGCAATCGTGCAGCGTCTACCCCGCCCTTCCAAGTTGGCGAGGACGTCCCCACCAAACATTTCTGGGGGGCGGGGTTGAGAAAATGGCTGGGCAGTGGCGGATCCAGGATTTTGAAAAGGAGGGGCCCGCTGAAAAATTTTTTCGGGGGAGGGGGGTGACCAAATTTTTCCGGGGGGGAGGTAAAAATTTTTTCCAGGAACACAAATTTTTACAAAAAAATGATATTGTGTATGGAAAGATTAGCTCACTTGCCAACTGGAAAACAACTATATCTCGTGAGCGAAACAAAGCATGAAGAATTGACACAAGAAGCACACGGGGGGCCAGCAGGGTTGGGAGTCTCGGTCTCGGTCTCGCCCAAAAGCCGAGACTTGGCCAGTCTCGGTCTCGGTCTCGGTCTCGGTCTCGCTCACCCAAAAGTCTCGGTCTCGGACCGAGACCGGAAATTTTTTGAAAATATCTAATTTTGGCGAAAATTTTAAATCAATGTTGTGAAAATTAACTAACGAGGTGCGGAAACCATATGTTTATGTGTTAAAGCCCCTAATACTAGATCTAAGCCTCAAAAAATGGTTGAAACTAATTTTAAGCTAAAAATTGCTAGTCTCGGTCTCGGTCTCGCCCAAAAGCCGAGACTTGGCCAGTCTAGGTCTCGGTCTCGGTCTCGGTACCTTGGTCTCGGTCTCGTTCTCGGTCTCGGTCTCGGTAAAATCTCGGTCTCGCCCAACCCTGGGGGCCAGGGGGCGGAGCCTCCCAGAAGTTGAAGAATTTTTTGAAATTGGAAAAAATGCGTCATGCAAACTTTTGAAAAGATTAAATAAATCAAATGGAGATGTACATGTATATATATAGTAACTTACGAAATGTAAAACTTGCAGTAAAATAGTATATACAAGGAATGGTGGCAATAAAGAAGAGTTGAAGAATTTTTTGAAATTGAATTGGAAAAAATCCGTCATGCAAACTTTTGAAAAGATTAATTAAATAAAAGATAATGCGGAAAACGGGGGGGTCTGGGGGGCGGAGCCCCCCAGAAGTTGAAGAATGAAGAATTTTTTGAAAATCGTGGAAAATTCAGCAATGCAAATGTTTAAAAATATTAGTTAAGACGAGTTATTGAGTTGTATAATGATCAGTGGAAAATCAAACGGGAATTGGATGCTTTTCAGAATTTTTCGCTTCCACGATTTATTCTAGACTCTAGAGCACTTTCAGAAACTGCCAATTATCAATCTTGCATTGCCCATTTATATATATATACGTTTCGAAAGCAAAATAAAATTTGTAAATGCTCGTATTGCAGCCGGTATATAGTCATAAAATAAACTGAAAGCGTTGAGTACAATAATATATATATTTACAAAACACGAAAGGAAATATATAAAATAGAAGACACTTTAAGTGACAGAAGTTCTGTCACAGAACTACGTAAATAAAGCAGCACAGAAGTATATATATAGGTGCGCAGGCGAAATTTTTTAAAAATTTGTGAAGAAATTTATTAAAATTATGCCTAATTTTTACTCAAAATATGCATATAAACAGCTAAAAATTTTCCAGGGGGGCCCGGAATGTCAAAGCAGGGGGCCCAAATAGCAAAGGGGGGTCCCCGGGCCCGGGCACCTCCCCTGGATCCGCCACTGTGGCTGGGGGCTACCCTCCCATCCCAACCCTCCGCCTTACACCTATATATGCTCGCTCACCAGTTCTTTTACTCAGCCACACCCATAGCAGAAAATGGGCGGGGGGGTTCGGCTCGGCTCGAGCAGTTTCCTTTCGTTGTGGGGGTATATATCCCCCTAAAAATTTTTGAGCAATTTTACTCTCCCTCAGAATTTTTGACATTCCCTCCCCCCCCCAACTTTCGGCTACCCCCCAACACCAGCGATTTTTGGACCCAAAAAGTTAGCTACATTTGGCCGAAATCTTTCTAAAATTTTGACTTAAAGTTGCTTGCTTTAAAACGGTGCAAGCAAAAATGCCTAAAACGTTAAAAACAGGCCTGATTTTGGAAAAAAAGAGCTAAATTACCAAAATTATGCATTTTTTGGCCATTCTTGAGGTCCGAATTCCGGGATTTGGCCATTTGGGGGTGAGGTCTCTCTCTCCAAAATTACGAGGGTGGGGTCGGGCGGGATTTGTCCATTTGGGGGAGGGGTTCCGCTCCCACACCCCATGGGTACCCAATCACATTTCTTGGGTCCACCGTCGACCACTAACCTTCCAAGATTTAACCACCCCCCCGCCCCCACCCCCCACAGGCCCAAACCCAAAGTTCCAGGGAAACTATGCGCTCGGCTGGAGAGGTTGAATGATGAGAAAATTATCCAAAAAGACTTCCAAAAACGCCCTAAACTTAGTTTTTGGACAAATATTTGGTGGGTAGCAAAACCTGAAAAACTGGGTGGATCATAAAAATTTTTTGGTGGGGGAGGAAGAAGAGCCCCCCTTCCCTTCCCCCCCCCCCTATATGTGTGCGTGTGGCTGGGCAAAAAATCTGGGGGGGGGTCCGACGGAGGGTGGGGTGGCGGGACCCCCCCTCCATAGGTGTGGCTGGCGAAAAAAGTGGGGGTGGGGGTTTGAAAAAAAGTAGGGTGGGGGTTCGACAAAAAAGGGGGAGGGGGGTTTGAAAAAGTCGATTTGGGAGGAGGGGTAAGAAAAATTTTCGAGGGGGGGTCGGAAAAAATTCGGTTTTTCGTAAAAAAACTGAAAAAATTTCTCAATTTCCAGCTATTTTTAGTGATTTTTAAGGTAATTATCCCAATTTTAGCAATTTTTCGCTTATTTTTAAAAAATTTCGAATTTTGGCTAACAATTTTCAAAAATTTAGGTAGGGGGTTGAAAATTTTCAGGGGGGGGGGGGTCGGCCGAAGGCCGATTTGGGGGAGGGGTTGCAAAAATTTTTTAGGGGGGAGGGTTGGCGACCCCTCCATTTGGGGGGAGGGGGGGGGGTGCCGCCCCCCCCCGCCCCCCCCCCCCTAACACACCTATGCCCCCCTCCATTTTCGATTTTATGCCATTTTTGACCACCTTTGGGCCAAAAATCTGGGGGGTAGCAAAAATTTGAAAATCTGGGGGGGAGTCGCGAAAATTTGTCATTTTGGGGGGGACGACACCTATGCCTCCCCCACCTAACACATACACATAAACGGCTACACCCACCACCCCACCCCGCCCGACCCTGCTTTGCTTCCAAGGAACAATGTCTTGCCAGGCAGTGGCGTTTCAAAGATTGATCAGAATATTCCTGGTTCTGGTCCGCAAACTCGCCGTGTCAAAACTAATTTGCAAGCATAATTTATGTGCTAAAGCTCTCAAATTCTTTTGAGTTAGTTTTAAGTGCTCAGTTATTGATTTGTGGGAATGCTACGCCGCTTATACATGTAGCGGATAGCTTCTGTTTGGCTTTTTAATGTTCTTACCTAGTGGCTGCAAGCTATTCAATTGACATTGACGAGGCTAGTTGTATTTAGAAGGTGGAAAGATAGATGCAGTTGTTTGTGCTTTACAGGAATTGGAAATGCTTTTGAGCAATCATTTCTGGAGCTCATTTGTTGTTGCTATAAATTTATTACTTACGCGCTACTCAGATGGCCTTGACAACATTCCAAGCATACGGAAACTTGCGAGGAAGTTTGGCAGCACAGCAACTACGGTAGCCACATCGAATGTCCCTCAAGAACTCATAATCAGAACTGTGATTTTGGGAAATACCCCACGGGTTACAACAGCCGAAGCAGAAGATGATTTTCGGCGACTACTGGATATGGAGTCTGCCCAGTGCAAGTAAGATTGCGTTATCACTTTGTGATAACATGTGTGTATCAAATAAAATCTAACTGAAGTCACCATATGTGACATAAGCTTGTTCTTGATTTGCTAGAGTGCATCTACAGTTTTCTAAATAGCTTTAGACCTAATCAGATTGTAGTCATGACAAAAACTAACGTAGTGCAACAGTGAAACTAGACTAAAATAAGATTAAGACTAACAAATAACGTCTTAGTTACGTTAAGTTAATCAGTCTTATTTGAAATCGGCGGTTAAACCATTACATTTGCGAAACGTTAACCCACCTATTCTTCTC
This sequence comes from Trissonchulus latispiculum, assembly GCA_030248195.1. Lineage (NCBI taxonomy): Eukaryota > Metazoa > Nematoda > Enoplea > Enoplida > Ironidae > Trissonchulus > Trissonchulus latispiculum. The sequence goes on along the minus strand of JASAND010009407.1, from coordinate 9,417 downwards.
TCATAGCTATTTATGCTTATATATATATTCATTTAAGGTGGTAGTACCACTACTGGGTGGACTATGAGCAGATACTGTCAAGAGTACATAATACACAAGAGTATGACAAGCACCCTACGCTATGGATTGTAAGCCTGTTACATCCTCTACAAGCTATCGGCTGACACCCTACCTAATCAGACCCCCCCTCACGCCGCCCCTGTACATGTACGGGGTCCAAATTGGGGATCGGGCTCGTGTTTATATTTTGTACACTGATGTGTAAATCATACAAGCTTATACCCCCTGCACAAATTGGGCCCCCGTCACGTTTAACATGTAAGTATAGTAACACTAACCCCGATCCCCGTTTGGACCACGTACATAGATAGGGCGGTGTCAAGGGGGTCTGATTTAGGTAGGTGGTCAGCCGATAGCGTGCAGGGCAGGGGATATAGCAGGCTTGTAATGCTTAGCTTATTAACGCTTGTCATACGCTTATGTATTATGTACTCTTGATACTGTGAATTAAATACTTAATGAATCGGCTTGAAATTTGGCACGTTTGTTTTATATCATGTTTTGCATCAGATGAGCTGACCTACTACGCTGCGGGGACTGGCTTGCTGTCTACACAATAGGAAATGTATTAAAAGCTTTGAATTTAAATATTATCTTCAATTCTTTATGAAATCATTTGAGATTGTGTGTATATGGTAGTTTACATATACGTTCACGCCGTTTTTAATTTTTCGTAAAAGTGAGATTCCGTTTTTTGGGTTTTTCAAAAAATTGTAAATTTTATATCTTGCTTACTGTTGCGTTTTTTCCAAAAACAAGGAAAACGGCCTGAGCGTATGCAGACATAAAATATATCTGCAAAATTTAGTCAATTTTGGTTGAAGCAGTGACGAGAAAATCAAAAACAAAAATTCTGCAACTTTTCATTGTTTGCTTTGGCTTTCCGAATTTCCAATGCTTTCAAGCAGCTGCAAAGTGTTTTCTGTTAAATAATGCACATAGACATAAGTAACACAACGACAACCGTTAAAACCCAATAAATTTAATTTTTGGAGAAACTGCTATTACTTTTCATTGTGTGTGCAAACGGTCAGCGTGATTCAGCCATAAAACCATCTGTAACTTTTGATTGAAACTGCGTATGCCCATCATTTAAAAGCTGTTTTCATGCTCTATCGCGTGGTGGAATCAAATGTATCATATAAAGCTTAAATTTTGATTATTTGCGCATGCGCAAAGCCATGATTGTAGCTAGCTAATTATGCGCTGTGACACCAAAACGTTGTGCAAAGATAATCTGCCAACTAAACTGGCTTTTCCTAAAATTTTGTCAAAATTACTTCATCCAAACCAAGATTACGTACAAGATCCCGCTAGTGGTACTACCACCTTAACTATTTATCGCAGCCAATATATCGCGAATATTCGGGCTCCTCGTCCAGGGATCTCTGCAATCATAATGTCACATGCAAATGCGTGGATGGGTGGAAGGAAGTCTATTGAATCCATGTAACTGATGCTTTCAGGTCACAGAGCACCGCTTAAACGTAGCTCTTTTATTTGAAATTTGTTACTATTCTGGCGTATTAATATTTAAGTAAGCTTGTCTTAGCCGCAGACATAACTATATATCTGTCTTTTTCTCGGCGGGCCAAAAGCTTTCACTTAGGTTAAGTGCAAAAAATGACGACGCTATCCTGGAACATCACTATGCTTGGAAAGTACAATAACCTGCTCCTTACAATTTCCTTCAACAGCGCTGTGCCTAGGGTTAAGCTGAAGGGATCACTCAGAGTGCATTTCTAGAGTTCCGGATTATATACGCAGCGCTGACGCTGCACTGACGAAAGCTTCTGCAAAGTGAGCGCATTTGGTTTGCTCAGTCAGCTGTCAGTGCTAATTGAAACCGTTTCGGAACTAGAGGCCCTTTGATTCTCAGAGGATCAAGAAAACATGAAATCAGTATGAGTATTACATGGATTATGTTGCGATAAGGCTACTGTTGCGTTAGGGCGTCCTTCAAGGTCCTAGCAATTAAACGTGCAACTTTTCTAAGTGTTGCATTAGGGCGCCCTTATGTTGCGTTAGGGCTCCCTTTTCTAACTGTAACCTAAAGAGTGTTGCGTTTGGGCGCCCCTATGTTGCGTTAGGGCGCCAAAGTTGCATTAGTGCGCTTCTACATTGCAGTCAAATACTCCACGAGTTTTGCTACCTAAAATTTATTAAAACTGAACACTTCTATTATACAGTGACAATTCGAGCAAACTTGCTATGAATTTACATTTTAATTCAATCATGAAAACGTTATTTCCAAACATTACTAGCAACAAGAAGGCATTGTATTTCAAAACTTAGACAATACGGTACTACAATTTTATATATAATTTTGAACTCTATCCAAATGTTGCAAGATTAGCCCATCCATTAGGTGATTGAATCCAGGATCCTGGATATCAAAGCCATTTCTGGCTTGCTGGAACTGATATTTTGCTTGAGTAATGTTGTTGTCATCGACAACATACTGAGCAAGTCTTGGATTGGACTGAGCTCCATTTTCAAGTTGTGTGATTCGGGTTTGGATTTCGTGGTGAATTTCTTGAAATTTCCCCAGAAATACGGACAGTCTAGGAAGAGGACACTCGAATTTTGTTCTGAGACTGTTATTGTAGCCGTCGGCAGGATTCGTGGTGCGGGGCCCATCATAATGAAAGTGATTGTACAGTTCAATTCTAGGCTGATCACGAAGCCACTGACGAGAAAAATAGGCTTGGACGGAACGTAGGTTGCTAGCAAGACCATGATCGCCGGTAATTGCAGGGAACTGAAAAACAGGGGTCCACGTTGTGGAAACAAGATCGAGAGGCAACAAACCAAGGGCTGTCAACCGGCGGATCCATGTGTAGACTGAGGTGCATCATACCCATGAGCCGGGATGCGCTGGTAGGCAGCTTGTAGGCCTTTCGTTTGGTCATTTCGATGCAGGGCTTGGGTGTAATGAAATAGGCATCGTTTAACTGTCGAATCAGGAAAGACGTCTTGAAACAAAAGCTACGAAGGTTTTGAACTTACTGTAGAAATTGCATCTTGATATGCAAGACGTGGTGTTTTTCCAGATCGTTTGAAACTCTGGATTGCTTCTCGCTGGATCTGAAGTGCTTCCACAAATTGATTGGTACGAGGTTCACAAAAGTGTGGATTTCTGGGATGGTCGGGGTTATCCAAAAGGTGGCCATCGCGCATACGCACGGTTGGGACTGGGCCAAGATTGTTGTTTGCTGACTTCAAAGAATGGCAGTTGACGCACTTCCATTGGGACGTATTTCCTCGTTTTTCTGGGAAAACCGTAGGTGCAGCCAGGAAGTGCTACTGAAGGGAATAAGACAGCTTCTCCCCCGTATTTAGTAACTCCAATACGAGCACACCAAAATCAGCCTCAGCCATAACAAGTTAAACGAAAACTGAAGTGACTTGTGTTCGATCTTACGTCTTACGATCTTATAAACCAAGTGTGACCTTTGAACTATATATTTCTTTTGTTCCATGTATTGCTTGAGAAGATAAAGATGTCTGTAATTTTTGCATAACAAGTTGCCTTATTCCCTACCTTTGATCTTATTTGTGAGTTAAAACTTTTTAAGGTGTTAATGTAGTAGTATGTAGCTTCAAATGTACAGAGGGCGCCCTAACGCAACACTGAATAGCCCTAACGCAACAAAAGAGCACCCTAACGCAACACTATGTAGCCCTATCGCAACAGTGGGGCGCCCTAGCGCAACAGTAGCCCTAACGCAACAAAGTTGAAGTGACCTAAGTTCAAGGGCGCCCTAACGCAACTTTACCATTACATGAGTCATACTCTCTGCTCACTAACGGCTGACCTTTCTCCCTGCAAGCAAACTATACCCCAGTCAAACAAAGATATGCGGTATTGTAAAGCTTTAAACAGGCACAAATTACAGTCACACACTACTTATTTATGAGGACTGTGTGACGATTCCCCCAAATTTAATAGGGGCTGAATTGAAGGGTCATTTGTCAACTGTCACTTTACCCAGCTGGGTGACTCTTCTTAGGACACAATTCTATTGAAATTGCGCTACAGTGTAGTTACTGTTCCAGTTATATATTTACAGATTCGTACAGCTTGAATTTGAAAAAGGTGAAAGCAATAAAGCTAAGATTATTAAGAGTTTCTAAGATTTCTAGCGAAGATTTCTAGTTTACTAAGTTTAAGAGTTTGATGAGAAGATGGCATTTTGTCAATTAAATTCGATCTGGTAAATTGTTGGTTCTTGAAGCGTCGAATTAAAGATAAATCAAAATAAATAATTCCGAAATAAACAAATTAGAATTAGCATGTTCAAATTTTGCTACTGAGTTTACTATTTTGACAAAAGTTGTCTCTTTTCAAGGTGAACGAGGACAATTTTTAGCACAAATCAAAATTATTAATTTACTAAATTTGTAAAATTTATTCATGTAACGTGCTGTTAACAATTTGGTTAGAATGTCTTATGTTTAAAATGATGAAAACGTAGCAAAATTTTGATTTCAGTGTATTCATTAAGAACCGCCTCTTTTTCAGTTTCCCTGTTCTTCTTTTGCTTCAACTCTCATTTATCTTCTATCTCAAGAGACCATTAAATTTGACATGTAACTGTCAACATTTTGACAGCGGCATGTCCTTTTTGGAGGGAATCGTCACACTTGAGCCTTGATACGTAAACATATCAAAGAGACAACAATACAACGTATTCCTGTTTCGACAACCAAGGTACCAATTTACCTAAAGTCCTACGGAGACACTTTTAGAATACCACAGAGGCACTCAGAGTACTACAGAAGCACCTGTACTATAGAGGCTCTTTTGTGTCCTATGCAAGCACTTTATGCGTTGTAGAAACACTTTGTACTACGGCCATATTGCTGTTTGGAGCTGGTTAAACTAACATCATAATTCAATTTTATTCCGACTGGAGCCGAAAAGTGTAAAACGAAAATGGTCTACGATTTGGGTGTGGGTAAAAACCAGCCCCAGCCCTAGCCTCGCACCAGCCTAAGAAAAACTAGCCCCTTCTCTCGCTGACCATTGTACACTTTAAACTAAGGTCTTAACTCGTATTCATGGATATGCATGTAGACGATATATAAGTATATGCGTTGTCCATATGCAGTAATTGTGTATTATCAAGAGCACATAATAACTAAGAGTGTGACAAGCGTCAAGCTCTTAGTTATTAGGCTTGGGATATCATCTGCACGATAACGGCTGACCCTTCCCACAAATTAGAGCCATCACTTCAAAGAAATTCGCACGCTATGATTGTGTGCTGAAGCTCGCAACAGACACACATTGAACCAACCGAGTAGTTGTGTTTTCGAGCTTTAGAACGTAGGCATAGCGTTCAAATTTCTTTGAAGTGATGGGTCTAATTTGTGGGGGGGGGTCAGCCGTTATCGTGCAGATGATGTCCCGAGCCTAATAACTAAGAGCTTGACGCTTGTCACACTCTTAGTTTTTATGTACTCTTGGTATTATATATGGTCACGTATACATATAGATGTATATATTGTACTTACGTATATATATATATATATATATATATATATATATATATATATATATATATATATATATATATATATATATATATATATGCTTTTGTCTAATCAAGAAGAGAAATTCCAAGCCATTCAAAGAAATTAAAGAATTGAAAAATTAAGAGTTTGAAGTTAATTGTTATATACATTAATCCTATCAATTTTAATGTCGATTTTAATATTTTGGTATTGTTGTAAAACATTCTGAAAGCAGTTTAAGATAATTTCGAAAGTTCAACATTTTAAAAAGCTTAGCATTAAAATTTTGGAAAGCTTTGAGGTACGGTAACTTTGCTGTCATCTCAACTAATTTATGTTGTTTTATTATACTATCGGAAACTTTTCAAATCCTTATTAGAGTCCATATACATTTCTCAGGTCAGATAACTTGTATTATTTAGCAACCTCAGTAATAACCTCAGCAATAACTTTAGTCCGGTAAATTTTATCGTAGCAAGCCTCCAAGATAATATATATATATATATATATATATATATATATATATATATATATATATATATATATATATATATATATATATATATGCTAAACTTTTAAAAATATTGGACTTTGGAAATTTTCTTAAACTGCTTTCAGAATGTTGTACAACAGTACTAAAATATTAAAATCAATATTAAAATTGATAGGATTAATGTAACAATTAACCGAGTGGTTTTTACCTGCTTGTGTGTGTGTCTAAAGTCTGACCAAAAAATGTAGAAAACGAATTTGTTTTCTTTATATCTCAAAAGCGCTTCAAGATAGCTACCACAAAGTATATATTTTCTGAACCGGACTAATGAGATCTTTCTTTTGGTGAAAATTTTTTTGAAATTTCCCGTGGATTTCAAAGGGCGTCGCTTTTATATGTACAGAAGGATTGGTACATGGTACTGCCGGGATTTTTTCAGGAAACTTTACCCCTTGTATGAAAGTTCTACACACCAAATTTCAACATTTTCGCTGAAAATTGCGTGAGTTATTCCATTTTTTAGATTTTCAAAATCCTTTGATCTTTGCCGCTTTTTCGACTTTGACTGTTTATTACTCGCGAGTCGCGCAACGGAAAATTTTTCCAACTCATGTTGAGTTGTGTGGTAGAAAAGTAAGACAAATTTCTTATCGGCGATGCCTTTTCGTTCATTGCGGATTCCGCGGTTAAATCCCAACCCGAAAGGCAATTTAAAACATTTGCAACTGGATTTTAACAGATCCACAAAGGAATGGTGCCCCTTTTGGGGCCTACTTGTTATACATTATTCAGTATTCCCTAAGTTTAGCTGACACCGATTGCGATACGGTTGTTCGTACTTAACATGTAGGTTCTGGAGTGGAACTGAATGACTAATTTCAAATTGGAAAATAGATTCTAGAAGACCCGTGCATAGTTTGAAAATTGTAATATTAATTTGCGGCTACTTCTTGTTATTCCACTATCCACACGTCAATGAGCAGTGAGTAGTGCACAAGTGCAACCACAGTTTGTATTATGCGTATAACACCTAGTGCAATCACAGGTACTTTTTCCTCGTACAGAGTACGTACAGTTTTTCCTCGTACTATAACTATCAAATATAACCGGCACTTTTTTGCATTTATGGCAGATTTCGAGAGCACGATGCTTCTGCCTTCTGCAGATCAACTGAGTGGCCTCAACTACAACACAAGGTGATGTATTGGACGCCCAACTCATCCGTTGATTCAAAAACTCTGAATCCTCTGATTGTTACTGGTCAAAATGTGTGTCACGATTTGGTGCCCAACTCCATTGCAGTTGTACTGGTTCACAGTGCGGCGCAGCAGCGCATCCCTGAAGCTATTTCCTATGCTCTTGGCTTCTACCGGTTGCCGGTGATCAGTACTGGTGCTAGAGGGGCCGAGTTTTCTAATAAAGTAAGCGAGAGTTCAGATAATCCTTAATCAATTAAACTTTGGTTCCTTTCATTCTCACTCAATTACTTTTAAGTTTGCATTCCACCTCAGGCCAGAATTTTTCGGTGCATTAGTGATATCAAGAGTACATAATAACTAAGAGTGTGACAAGAGTCAAGCTCTTAGTTATTAGGCTTGGGGACATGATCTGCACGATAACGGCGGACCCCCCCCCAAAAATTAGACCCATCACTTCAAAGAAATTTGAACGCTATGCCTACGTTCTAAAGCTCGAAAACACAACTAGTCAGTTGGTTCAGTGTGCATCTGTTGCGAGCTTCAACACACAAGCATAGCGTGCGAATTTCTTTGAAGTGATGGGTCTAATTTGTGGGGTGGGGGGGTCAGCCGTTATCGTGCAGATCATGTCCCCAAGCCTAATAACTAAGAGCTTGACTCTTGTCACACTCTTAGTTATTATGTACTCTTGGTGACATCCTTCTTTCTTTCGTTTACTATCTTGTATTATTCCATATAAAATAATTATAAAGAATTCTGTTGTGATCATCTGCACCAAAAATAATACCACTTTTGGAAGATGTGACCTGCCCTATGTTCTTTTAGGATCTTCATCCTAGTTTCATGCGCTTGGTTCCTCCCTGGTTCAACCAGGCAATTGTTTGGGTTAAACTGTTACTCAAATTGCAATACGAGAAGGTGGTAATGATCTCTCAAGATACCCCTGACGGAGCTGCAATTCGGGGAGCCTTTGAAGAGATGGCTGATAAAAATAATATTAAGGTAAGTAATCGAGAAGTCATTCATTTTATTTCATAATGGCAATTGATTGGAAGGCTTAATTAGATATTTATAATTAAATATCGAGTTTCGGATTTCGAATATCTAACTTTCGAGTTTCACCGCAAGAATTTTGTTGACTATACAAAGGCTACGCTAACAATTGCATGTTAACTGAAATTGAAATCCCAATGCGCTTGACATTGCACATGACATGACTTGCAAATGAAAGAACAAACGATGTGGTGCCGTTACACAAACCGAGAGGTTCCGATACACAAACTTTAGTGCCGTTACACAAGCCTTCAGTCTCGTTACACAAACCGGTTTTCCCGTTACACAAACCGCGTTTCCCGTTACACAAACCGTCTTTCCCGTTATACAAACCTCACACCTCTAAATACTAGGAAGTAACAATTATTTTTAACAATGATAAGTAGAATTTTCTTACTTTCAAAACATTCAACTGTAAGCAAACTGATACAAAGTCAATTATAAATATTTAAAACTAATCAAGAAATTTAGGCCTCAATTAAAATTATAATTCCACATTGACACGCTTTAAATTCGAGCAATAATTTGATGTATTCAATAGTAATTTATTGCCCAGATTTAATAAAGTTTGTCGGGAGTTTTTTGGCACCAGAGAAAACATTATAAGTTTTAAAACTCCTATTTTTAAAACGTCACTTGGACGTGAAATTCCTTGAGGTGAAATTCCTCAACAACCGTAAAGACATACGACTTTATTTGAATCCACCATTAAATGAAACACATATAATTAGTTACGGTCGGTTCAGTTGCGTTTTGTATGAAATTAACGCCACTTCAGCTTCTTTGAAGATTGCGCATAATTATGTAATATTACATTTGGTTGCTGATATTTCAGCATACACTTAAAATTTGTGTCGGTAGAGCACTAAAACAATACAGGTTAATGGTTTGTGTAACGGCACTATTGGTTTGTGTAACGGCACTTTTGGTTTGTGTAACGGCACTTTTAGTTTGTGTAACGGTACTGTTGGTTTGTGTAACGGGACGGTTTGTGTAACGGGAAAACACCGAACAAACGAAACTAAGATTGTCACTGCAGTTGTCACTACACTACAAACCTGTCATTGGCGTCACAAGGATTACGTAAAGACA
>JASAND010009406.1:0-14690 GCA_030248195.1 Trissonchulus latispiculum | reverse complement strand
AAGATCTTAGGTAATCTAATGTTGAACTACGTAACCCTATTTGTTAATCAAACACAATCATGCAACATTTATACAATACTTAAATTAATACCCACTTATACCTCACTTATGCAACATTTAGACCAGAATGCACTCACTTTGTTAGAGATGGAATCATTCATAAAAATCACGCATACTCTTCATTCCTGCTTAATATCTGAGTCTCAACCACTCCAGCGATGCTCACAACCTTCATCGGACAGAAGGAGTTCCCGCGAGTCAACGCACATACAGTCATAAAAACCAATACAATGCCATTCATACAATTCATACATACACAAACACACAATTTCTTAGGTAAGTACTTATCTAGCTAATCCTAAAAAACGAACATGATTATAATCCATCTAAATGGACGCTAACTCTAAATTAATACTAAGTAACCTGCGTTGCTAGCTATTAATTAACTGAATTTAACGGGAATTTTGTTATGAGTTTTAGGATTCTAAAACTCAATTTATAGCGCAGAACTTTGACAATTTTGAGAACTTTGAAACTTTAGGAAAGCCATGTGAGTAATGATTGCTAAGCAATCATTACTAAACAAAACTACTATCAAACAAAACTACTAACAATAATTAGATTAATTAATGGGGAAGCCGGTCATTCCCCGTAAAACGCTTGATTATTAATAATATTTAAAATAAGTGATTACTTTTAAGATTTAGTTTAAAGGTTCGTTTCATGTTTTAGTAACCTACTGCTTTTTAAATACCGACCTACGACAACAATTACATAATACAAACAATAACTTTTAGGGCTTGACAAAGCCTGAGACTAAAACAATATGGCCGGCAACTCCTAGTTGCCGGCTGTGGGGTAAATATTCCTATTAACTAACTCAATAAAAATAGGGTCGTAGCAAAGGGACCCTCTAACTCAAGCTTAGGGATTGGGTCCCCATTCAAATATCCCATATTCTACTTTTAAAACCCCGATTTTAGGTCAAAAGGACCTTGCAAAAAGGTAAAAACATGGTCGTGGCTTGACCAGAAAAGTGCAACTAAAAGATAACTAAATAAATAAATGGAATAATCGGAGGTGGAGGTCAGCGAACCTCGGTATACAGAGAGTGTCGGCACAAAAAACAGAAAAACTAAAGACAGGGGCAATTCTCAAGACCTCCATCAAACAGGAGGGGTTTACATGAGCTGCCCCTTTTATTTGAAACAATAAAATCATAATAATAATAATAAATAAAATATAAAATTGAACTAAAAAGTGGCTCAAAAGCCCACACATGCTATCATAACTAAAATACGGCCTCAGGCCCAAGATATACTGAAAAAGTGGAGCTCTCAGGCCCAAAAAATGTGTATAAAGTGATGGCCCATTGGCCTCATAAAGTATATAAAAAATGGCCCAAGGCCTAAAAATGGATATAGAAAACGTGGCCCTAAGGTCTCAAAAATACAATAAAAATGGCCAAAAAGACCTTTAAATCCTAGGATACACAATTTTCCATAACTTAAAATTTATATCATGATAAACTATGTACTTAGCTACATATATCTACCTACTTATTTTATTATTCATATTATTATTGAGGAGGATTATCCCCCTCTAAACTACATGTCTTGGGCTTATAGTGTTATCTTCTTTGCGAGTCTTGTCCTCGGCCAAGAGTTCAGGCGAGGACAACTGCTAGGCCTTGGAAGAAAGAGGCCTAGCAGAAGGAAAAGAAGAGAGAAGGCCACACTCATGAGGTGTGTAGTCTGGGAGGTAGACAACCTCCCAGACACTAAAAAGAGAAAAAGGTTTGACTTAAGTCAAACAAAGGTTTGACTTAAGTCAAACCTAGAAAAACCTTTTTAGAACACTCCTTTTTAGAGTGTTGGGATTGGGGAATAAAAAACTATTTTTTAAAAGACATTTTAAGCCGTAACTTTCTTATTTTTGGGAGTTAGAAAACCGGGTTTGGATTTTTGGAATCCGAATTAAATTCTCCTTCATATAAGCCCAAGTCATTTTTCGACCCAAAATTATTAGAATTAACTAAATATTAACCAAATATTACCTATTATTACTAATTAACCCTATCTAACTACATACTTAGCTATTTTGCATCTAATTATTGAACCATCTTCCAATATTCGTTGTTTAAGGTGTACATTTCTGCTTTATAGGCAATTTTACGACCAAATTTCGGTTTAATTAGGCACATAAACTTCGTATCTTTGAATTCATGGCTTTTATGGCTTCCTGCTAACCAGTATGTGAAGAATAGTGATTGTGTTATTTTGCGGAGAAGGCTATACTCGACTCAATTATGTACGAAACTTACTAATTCACCTAATTTTGATTCAGATGTCGACGTTTATCTTCGTGTGGGAGTAACAACTCCACTTACTAAAGGGATTGAGACCGGAATACCCCTTTTGCACAATTCCTGGATTAGTATTGTTAATGAGACACACATATTAGTAGCACCTGATTAAGCCTAAGATCATAATTACGACTAAAATTCATGTCCTAATTGCGTATTAGCCTTGAACCCTATTGGTAAATTTCTTGATTTTCACTGAATACTGGCAACTCTAGCTAGGCAAACATGAAATAACTCGTACAATTATTGCTTGGACATTAAATGCTAAATACATTACATATTGATGATCTTCGCTTTTCTCCACCGATCCATGGTACATGAATTCTTCCTTGCAGATTGATTATTTTAGAACACTTTTTAGACCATTTTTGATTGTTTTAAACACCCTATTTTACTAATTCCATTACATCGCTTTGAATAAAACACCCGTTGTCTGCCAAATTTTAAGCAATGTCCCGAATTCAGTTTTATGCACCTAACAATCTTAATACTTAACAACGTTTAATGTGTCAGCTATCAAATTGTTCGTTATAATCTGCTGATTCCAAAAATATAAACAATTCCAAATTTCACCGTACTTGAACTGAGAAATTCCGATTTTACTGGAACCACTGATAAGTACCTAAAGTGCGTCGCTCTAAATTAACTTGTTGCGCAAATATCCCTAACGTGCGTTCGTATCTTTTACATGTAAATTTGCTTCAAATAAATGCAAATACTGGCTTTATAACTTAACCTAAGACAAAACTAAGTGCAAGAACACAATCCTAGGAATAATTCTGAACAATCTGATACCAAATTTTCTGTTTTTATTGCATTTTATTTTTTTAGTAAAAGTCGTTGTTTCCTGCTTTAAATTATAAAATTTCATTTTATTAATTGTTATAGTTTAATTTACAACCAAAATTCGCTTTAAATAACACAGTACTGGCATTTTAACAAATTTTTTGAAGATCACAGATTTTGTTGATTTTGATGCATATTGTTTATATACAAGCCAACTACCACATAAAAAATTTTCGTAGCATAAAATTGTCGGAAACAGGTGTTATTGCATCTCATTTGGTTTTCTAATGCAAATCATAGCAACTTTGAAATGACGCACTTTAGGACGCGTCCGACGCACTTTAGGGAATGAACTTCTCACAGCGAAAAACTGCATTTTTTAGCATAAAAATGGCTATAACCAAGAGTACATAATATAAGAGTGTGCCACTAGGCACACTCTACGTTATCAGAGCAAAAACTATGCTCTGCACGCTAACGGCCCACCCCCCCCCCCCGCAAATCAGACCCTAGTGACCCCCCCCCCGCAAATCAGTACCTAGTCGAAACGGGGGTACGCTCACTCGCTCTATGTTTATGTGCTAAAGCTCGAAAACACAAGCAGTGCGTGCGCGAATTTTGTGCCTGCTTCGAGCTTTAGAACACAAGCATAGCGCATAAAAATCTTTGAAGTGATGGGTCTAATTTGCGGGGGGGGTGGGCCGTTAGCGAGCAGAGCTTAGTTTTTGCTCTGATAACATAGAGTGTGCCTAATGGCACACTCTTATATTATGTACTCTTGCTATAACTTACGATTGACTTTACCTAATACCGTCAAATTTTACAGAAATGTAGAAGCAGAGGTACTTGAGACTTCTGTAAAGTTTTATGTTATGAAATTTCGCCATTCAAAAGTTACAGATTTTCAAAGTGACCACTCATTTTGCGTATACAAAAGGTGACGCAGATTGGGCGCATCTACTATAACATAACGTCTGGGTAAAGTCAGTGATATACAAAGACTGCGGGTCATTGTTAGTATACTGCAAATTAACTACCAATTTAAAACCCTACGCTTAAACAATTGCTAGTAGTACTAGAAATTCCACAACCAAATGCCAAACCTGACTGTGCTACAACAAGTTCGACTTCGGGTACCCGAGCAATTTTCGGGTAACGAAGACAAAACTGTCACAGACTAAAATAAATTAATATATATTCCGGAATATGCATAGAAAGTTACATATTTCTAGCTTGTCGAATTCACAGTACCGTTGAAAGGCATGGAGTAGGGTCACTTCTCTTCCATTGACTTCCAGTTCCAAATAGCACTCCAAATGACAGAGCCTTTGGCCAATGCATAATCGATGGGCTGCATTTTCTACAAATTTCTTGAATGAAGGTTAATATAGGGGGAAATGCAGAACCACCCTGGGCAAATTGTCCAAAGAAACAGTGTGTAAAATACCTTTCAGATCCACTCACTAGTTGCGAAACAATCTTCGGTCTAGCAAAATCAGCTAGTCGGCCAGAACTTTAGACTCTCATTTAGTGACATTTAACTTGTCCAAATTTATATAGCCTTGGAAGTTGGAAGCATCTTAGTTTCAATATTAAGCCTACATTGACACCAGTGTTTCAAAACCTGCTTCCTTGCTTCCAGCATTAAAGGCGCAACGAAAATTGATCAAATTACTGCTCAAAAACAGCTAAAGACTTTATTTCCAAAAGCAAAGTTGTTGGGCACTTGATCGTTGTACTAACAAACTCATATCTTAGGGCATATCTCATACCCTAAGTTCTATAACGTCAAATTTTTCTATGATCACAATTATTACAAGTACAAACAAACCTTTGAGGAGTCTGCTCTTGATCAACGCGCAGACGCTCTAACCAACTGAGCCAAGCTCATTTGCTTCAATGGAATGAGCTGCAACCGGAATTATAATCCTATGACTACAACTTCCAACACACAAGTGCACTGCACACTGCACATTCGCACAACTGACTCCTTTTTGCACTTTTGCAAGTTCGTGATTAGACTACATATTGTCATTGTGGTCTTTTGAATGTTTTAGCATAGTCTTGCAGAAGCAGAACCTCCAGAAAAACTGACTGTGTAAAACTGCATTTACCATAACCAATAGTGCATAATTGCCCCTATAAGAAAAAGAGTACGCCACTAGAATGCTTCTCTTCACTGCATTGCGTAACGGTGTTCGTTCCGAGCACAATACGCGAATGCTCCCCTGTTTGCTGGGGCGGGGCAGCCGAATATAGCTAGCCGTTTAGTGGGGGGATATAGAGCAAAGGATAACGGTAGTTTCTGTTTATTTCCAAAATGGGTCCCCGTTTGGTGGGGTGCAAAGAGGTCTTGCCTATACCCCCACTCACACCAAATGGGGACCTCTTTTGCCACCCCCCCCCAAATAGGGGACCTTTTTTCCATCCCCCCACCAAACGGGGAGGGTATCCTTGTCTACCCCTCCCCACCATTAACATCCGGGGTAACATTCGCGTATTGTGGTAGGAGCAATGCCAAGGAGTCCTCTGGTGGCTTACTCTGCTTCTTATATATAGTGCAATTATGCACTCTTACTATAACCCTAACGTTCAAATAATTAGTTAGGCTAGCTAAGATGTAATGTTTGTCTCGAATGTATTGTTTGTGTGCCTGCTTTAATAAAATTTCAGATATGCAAGATCACAAGACGTGTATCTCCACGTGCTCTACCATAGCTTTAATAATGCTAAACGTCAAATGTGTTAGATTGCTTAATTTTTTGGGCACTCAATCCTTCACCTCAAATACCAGACAGGCATGGGCACGGGTAGTCGGGTTACCTGGGTACCCGAAAATTTTCGAGTACCCGCGTCCTGCTTCGGGTATCCGATATCCAGTTAAAACCGGAAAAAAACAGATAAAACCGGATCAAGCAGAGTGATAACTTTTGGCTCAGAAATTGTTTAGCCGCTAACATTCTTAGGATTTATAAAATTTTACTAAATGTAATACAACTGAAAAACGAAGTAATATGAGGAGAAAGAATTAGATCCGGTATTTTTCAAACACTCTTGATAGTTGTCTGTTTTTAGATTTGTTTTTAAAGTATTAAATTTGCTTAGCTCTAACGATTTTTTTCTTTCGTTGATTTCTGTTGGAGCATACCTGCTTTTAAGAATTCTTTAGGTATGGAAGACACTGTCTGTTCATTTTGCCTAAAACTACCATCTACCACCCATAATCCAGGTGCTACGATACAGACATCAGAAATATTTAGATACACGGCATTATTGCACAGTCAACTGTTGAAACTATCTTGAGCAAAAGTAAAAACGTTTCAAAGTTGGGTACAGCAACAGATGTCTAAAAACTGTTCTACAGTAAAAAATCAAAAAATAACTTAAAAATTTGCAAAAACTGTGGTACAGGGTACAGTTGCTTGATATGTTTAATCTAAGCATTGACTCTTCATTTTGATAGTACACAGGAGACCCTACAGGAGACCTACATTCATTGTTAAATAACATGAAAGTTATCATTGCAAATTTTGTACTTGGAACCGGGAACCGGGAGCTAGAACCGGAACCGGAACCGGTTTTGAAAATTGGAGCCGGCCCCAGCTCTAATGCGCACACGCTTAGTAAGGTGTGCACATATATACTAGGGTTGTTAATTTACATGTAAAAAAGTAATTATTTTTACGCCTGTTTTTAACAGTGTAAAAAAGTGTTAAAACGTGTAATAAAGTGTAAAAAAGTGTAAAAATGTGTAAAAAATGTTTCAGCCCTAAATTCATTTTTTGTGTACCATATTAATAATTGAAGGATCATTGGATGGTCAGAAAGTATGACATTTAGGCATTCACTATATGCCACAGCCACTAAGGCTATTAGCTGGTCGTCATTTATATTTATTTTGAATTGTCCAAAATTTTGTTAATTGCTAGCAATCCTCCATCCTGCTGGTTCAGAATCTGTTCAGGTTTCTTTTTTACATTAAAGTGGCGGCAGATTTAGCAAAAGAAGAATATCGAAAGTGTGCTGCCTGTCGCAAATGTAAAATGTTATACAATGGTGGTACAATACAATCATTTGGTTTATTTGACATCAGGGAAATCAGGAAATCAACAGAATTTTCAAATGAAATGAGAATGTTCGGTTTAGAAAAATTTATTACAAAACTTATACGGCCTGGTACTTACAGGTTTCAAAAATTTATAAATTTTGGCTTGAAATTTTTGATTCTCAAATACCATTCCATTAAAGTTTGCAAAAACGAAATCCCGCTAAATTTCTCAGACTGGGATGTCCAGTTAAAGAATCCATCTTGCAAGAATTCTAAATTTTCAATGGAAGAAAACAATAACCTGAGCAAGTTATCTGGAGAAGAAAAGAGCACGAGATACCATTACAGTTACAGCAGAGCCTATTTAGTCCAAAAAGCATTTTCAGAAACTCAACAGGGTTTAACCACAGCTTAACTTCACTTTCAATGTAATTTCCATGCATACAAAGAATCATGTCTGCAATTTATACTACTTGAAATTCTATTTTTTACGATTGACGGTATTTGTAGCTGAAAAATTGTAAAAAAATTCCGAAAAAGTAGTGTTAAAAACTGTTGAAAATATGTAAAAAATTAGTGTTAAAAAGTTGTGTTAGAAAGTGTAAAAAAACCTGTTAAGAAGTCCGAAATTTTGCTACTGTTAATAACTGTAAAAATGTTTTTTTAAAAATTTTAATTTTTTACAGTTTACAACCCTAGCGCATACCAAAGTAAATGACTGAGAAAATTTATACAAGTAGCAAAGAGGGAGAATGGTTATACGAAGTCTTTATTCAAATGCAACATTGAATGAAATTATTTCAAGTAATATTTAAAATGTCAAGTTAAAGTTTAATAAAAATTCTAACGGACTGAGACTTGCTCTTGTCATCAGTTTACGTTAAGTTATTCTAAAAAGCAAAATTGGAAAAACTGGAAAGGAGTTTTTTGGTTATTAGTGTTTTCAGGTAAAATAAAATTAAAAAATAATCTAAATAAATAATTCAATTACTTTTAACAGAAAAGTCAATTTATTTCTTAAAACAAAAATCCAAATCTATTTTTCTGGCACTTGAGTGAGTTTAATGTTTTACATGTTGTAAGTAAAGTGAAGTGTCCGATCACAAAAATTTTGCTTTAATCCAAAACTTTTATTTTTATGTGGTTTCATCGGGTCTTTCCCATTATCCCCCCCACAGCTCTGAAGAAGTACCGAAGAAGCACAATTTGACTGATTGAGTTGAAATTTGGTGGAGGTTAGTTTTCGGACCTGCTGATTTCAAACATGCAAAAATTTTAAAATTTTAAAAAATTTTTAAAACTTTTAAAATTTTAGTTTCGAAAGGGGGGACCAAGGGGAACCGAAAAATTTTTTGAAAAAATTTTGCTGAAAACTTGCTTACAGGGGTTTTCGGGGGCGCTGATCTCGAATTTGAAATCAGTTTTTCGATTCAGCTTTTCGTTAGCTGAATGTAAGCTAAAGCTTAGAGCTTAAGATGTAAGCTTCTCCTGTAAGCTTTCAAAAAATTTTTCAGTTGCCCTTGGTCCCCCCTCACAAAACTAAAATTGTGAATTTTTTAAAAAATTTTTGAAATTTTAAAATTTTTGCATATTTGAAATCAGCAGGTCCGAAAATCTACCGCTACCAAATTTCAACTCAATCAGTCAAATTGTGCTTCTGCGGTACTTCTCCAGACCTGTGGGGGGGCAGATTTGGAAGCGGGTACCATTTTGGCGACCCGCCCCGCCCCGCTACCCGCAAGCTGGTACCCGCCCCGCCCGCCCCGCGGTCCGCGGCCCGCAATCAACTGATATCCGAAAGATACCCGCAAAATTTTTCTAATGGTAAAGGATTACTGTGCTGTTACATTTATTAAAAAATGTCAATAATGCGAAATAAACTTTATTTAAAGCTTCTAAACTACTTTAACTTATAATGTAATATTGGGATGTTTTGCCTAAATATGGAAATTAACCTAAATTGCTGAAGTTTGTGGAAAAAGCATCAAAACTTTCGAATAGTTTAAAAATTTAAACTAACTGATACATTTAATTAGGAATGTACCTAGGCTTTGGGCAGGATGTCAGCCTCGGTGGTTAAGTCTCGGTACCGACCGGGACAAAACTTTGTAATTTTTGACAATTAGCCAAAATTTTGGAATTTTAGAAGTCTAAATTAAGCTAAATTGGTCAAGATCGTTCGTTTTATTTCTCATCTACTTTTACTGAAAATAACAATAGTAATTTTGTCGATACTTAAAACCATAGTAAAATTTGAATTTTTAAGAAAATTCTCCTTCTAAGAAAATTCTCATTTAGACTGCAATTTTTAGGCCTCGGCCTCGGATCCGGCCCGCTGCATCTCTTCGACAAATTAATCTTGGCCTCATGTAGTTTCGAAAAAACCAATTTGCAAAGCTAAGGATTAGTCTTATTAAATGAAACGCATCTTCCAGAAATTAAAAAATGACCAAGGTTTTTGAAAATGAATTGAAGATTTGAAGAGTTAAAAATCATGCACCTTTCGGCCCTCTCGAAAGCGCGTTTAGCCTGGTAGAGGGCAGAGGCCTCTGGTACAAATTCCACAACAGTAGATGACGACAGATGACAGCAAAAAAAGCGGTCACCCTTCCATGCGATGGCACGGGGGTAGGTATGTACATATCATTGGGAAGGTATGTACATGAGGTGCATCAGGTATGTACATAGTTAAAAAAATGTATGTACGACTGTATACAATAATGTATAATACATACACACAATACATATACAATACATACAATACACAAATAGGGAGGGGAGGAGAAGGATCCCTTCCCCTGTCCCATCCCTTCCACTCTCCCTGTCCCTTCCCCTTTCCCTGTCCCTGTCCCTCTCCCAGTCCCTGCCCCTTCCCCTCTCCATCTCTCTGTCCCTGCCCCTTTCCCTGTCCCTGCCCCTTTCCCTGTCCCTTCCCCTCTCCCTCACTCTTCCACTTCCCCCGTTTTTCATACTAAAAAGTCCAATTCACTCTATGTATGTGTGTATGTGTATGTGTGTATGCTGAACGATGTCACGAACGATGTCATGGGTGTACCCATGTGTGTGTAGGATGCTGAACGATGTCACGAACGATGTCATGGGGGTACCCATGTGTGTGTGTAGGAGTATGTGTATGTGCATATGCTGAACGATGTCACGAACGATGTCATGGGGGTACCCATGTGTGTGTAGGATGCTGAACGATGTCACGAACGATGTCATGGGGGTACCCATGTGTGTGTAGGGGTATGTGTATGTGCATATGCTGAACGATGTCACGCACGAACGATGTCATGGGGGTACCCATGTGTGTGTAGGGGTATATATGTGTATGTGTATGTGCTGAACGATGTCACGAACGATGTCATGGGGGTACCCATGTGTGTGTAGGGGTATGTGTATGTGTGTATGCTGAACGATGTCACGAACGATGTCATGGGGGTACCCATGTGTGTGTAGGGGTATGTGTATATGTATGTGCTGAACGATGTCACGAACGATGTCATGGGGGTACCCATTTGTGTGTAGGAGTATGTGTATGTGTATGTGCTGAACGATGTCACGAACGATGTCATGGGGGTACCCATGTGTGTGTAGGGGTATGTGTATGTGTATGTGCTGAACGATGTCACGAACGATGTCATGGGGGTACCCATGTGTGTAGGGTTTTTTGTGTATATGCTGAACGATGTCACGAACGATGTCATGGGGGTACCCATGTGTGTAGGGGTATGTGTATGTGTATGTGCTGAACGATGTCATGAACGATGTCAAGGGGGTACCCATGTGTGTAGGGGTATGTGTATGTGTATGTGCTGAACGATGTCACGAACGATGTCATGGGGGTACCCATGTGTGTGTAGGGGTATGTGTATGTGCATATGCTGAACGATGTCACGAACGATGTCATGGGTAGACCCATGTGTGTGTAGGATGCTGAACGATGTCACGAACGATGTCATGGGGGCACCCATGTGTGTGTAGGGGTATGTGTATGTGCATATGCTGAACGATGTCACGAACGATGTCATGGGGGTACCCATGTGTGTGTGTAGGGGTATATATGTGTATGTGTATGTGCTGAACAATGTCACGAACGATGTCATGGGGGTACCCATGTGTGTGTGTGTGTGTGTGTGTGTGTGTGTGTGTGTGTGTGTGTGTGTGTGTGTGTGTGTGTGTATGTGTGTGTGCCACACCCCTTGTGTGTGGGTGTGTGTGTGTGTGTGTGTGAACGATGTCCGCGATGTCATGGGGGTACCCATGTGTGTGTAGGGGTATGTGTATGTGTATGTGCTGAACGATGTCACGAACGATGTCATGGGGGTACCCATGTGTGTGTAGGGGTATGTGTATGTGTATGTGCTGAACGATGTCATGAACGATGTCAAGGGGGTACCCATGTGTGTAGGGGTATGTGTATGTGTATGTGCTGAACGATGTCACGAACGATGTCATGGGGGTATCCATGTGTGTGTAGGGGTATGTGTATGTGTATGTGCTGAACGATGTCACGAACGATGTCATGGGGGTACCCATGTGTGTGTAGGGGTATGTGTATGTGAATATGCTGAACGATGTCACGAACGATGTCATGGGGGTACCCATGTGTGTGTAGGGGTATGTGTATGTGTATGTGCTGAACGATGTCACGAACGGTGTCATGGGGGTATCCATGTGTGTGTAGGGGTATGTGTATGTGTATGTGCTGAACGATGTCACGAACGATGTCATGGGGGTACCCATGTGTGTAGGGGTATGTGTATGTGAATATGCTGAAAGATGTCACGAACGATATCATGGGGGTACCCATGTGTGTGTAGGGGTATGTGTATGTGTATGTGCTGAACGATGTCACGAACGATGTCATGGGGGTATCCACGTGTGTGTAGGGGTATGTGTATGTGTATGTGCTGAACGATGTCACGAACGATGTCATGGGGGTATCCATGTGTGTGTAGGGGTATGTGTATGTGTATGTGCTAACGATGACAAGGGGGTACCCATGTGTGTAGGGGTATGTGTATGTGAATATGCTGAACGATGTCACGAACGATGTCATGGGGTACCCATGTGTGTAGGGGTATGTGTATGTGTATGTGCTGAACGATGTCACGAACGATGTCATGGGGGTATCCACGTGTGTGTAGGGGTATGTGTATGTGTATGTGCTGAACGATGTCACGAACGATGTCATGGGGGTACCCATGTGTGTGTAGGGGTATGTGTATGTGTATGTGCTGAACGATGTCAAGGGGGTACCCATGTGTGTAGGGGTATGTGTATGTGAATATGCCGAACGATGTCACGAACGATGTCATGGGGTACCCATGTGTGTAGGGGTATGTGTATGTGTATGTGCTGAACGATGTCACGAACGATGTCATGGGGGTATACACGTGTGTGTAGGGGTATGTGTATGTGTATGTGCTGAACGATGTCACGAACGATGTCATGGGGGTACCCATGTGTGTGTAGGGGTATGTGTATGTGTATGTGCTGAACGATGTCAAGGGGGTACCCATGTGTGTAGGGGTATGTGTATGTGAATATGCTGAACGATGTCACGGACGATGTCATGGGGTACCCATGTGTGTAGGGGTATGTGTATGTGCATATGCTGAACGATGTCATGGGGGTACCTATATATATATATATAACAAAGGAATTAGGATAGGATATCCAAACTTCCACGAAAGCACATACAGTTATCGGACGCGGCGGTAAACAAACTTAACGTAAACATACCAGAACGGGAGGGCAGAGTAAAACATAAATGACCCTCGTGCTACCAATTTGAGTAACTCTTGTGGGAGCATTTTTTGCCAGATTCAAGCTAAATGTATCTTAAATTATGCGAATTTTAACTAAAACGGCTATTTTTAATAAAAACAACATTTGTAATGAACTGAGTCGGATTAAATGAGAAATTGGCTTGATTTGATTCGATTTCAAGAAATGGGGTCGTATGGGGTCGTGTTGGGCTGCTAGGTTCAATTACACGGAAGGTCAGCGCGTTTGTCTGATTAGACAAACTTAGGTACCAGATTCCCGAAAGGTAGTTTGCCAAAATCGGGGATCTCTACAGCCAACCTGTTAGGGGTATAGTCGTGAGTTCGTTTAGATAGGGGTCGTTAGGTTGATCGCAGCAGGATTCAATCCAACAAGGTGATCGCAACAGGATCGTCTTCAGCAGCAAGATCGCAACAGGATCTAGTTCAGCAATGAGATCGCAGCAGGATCTGACTCAGCAAGGCTGTTCCTAACTAAGTCTGGATGAGTACACAGTAATTTATTAACAAACGACAAGGTTAGATATGCTTTGAGAATAATAACGGTAGACAGCACAATTATCAAACAGGGGTTACTGGACAATTAATATTCACTGCAATTATTAACAAGATCAAGGTACAAGGTACCAGGGTTGCCAACTCTTTTGATAGATTAATACTTTTAGTTTGACCGATGTTAGGGGAAGACTAGTTATTAACAATTCAGAGACGTATTCCTTCTTTCTTCCTTTTTCTCTTACTGTAACTAACAGGGACTAGGTTTCACTCTAACTTAACCTTGGGTTCCTCTTCTTCAGGTATTGATTATAGGGTACTGTCAGGTACAGTGTGCACGCGTGAGTTGTGTGTGTAGAGTTAGCTTCCTTATCCGTCTACTCACAGAATTAAACTGAACAACAATTAATTGATAATTAAGTAAAATTAACGATTTAGCACTTCTGTTCCGGGAATGGGTGAGCGGGCTTAGATCTGGTATTAAAGACTCTCAAGGAATCCCACAGATCTAAGGCGGCTATCGGACGGTGGAGAGTACAAACACAGGGGTCGGTCTAGGCGGGGAGTTACCAGGAGATGCCCGAATTATAGTTAATATAGATTAAGTGTTATTTAAATTATCTTCCAAGGAACTTCTTCTGACTGAAGGATTAACTATTGATAAGCAAAGTCTAAACCAGAGACAGAAGGGGAGCGACAGTCCCCATGCAGGAAGAGGTGAAGATGACAATTTGAGACATTTGAATGAATTTCTTGGAAAGAGCAAAAGTAGAATTAGTTGCAATAAAGTTCTTATCCGTTTCCTCTAGACGAGTTCGCTACTGTAGGTTAAACCGGCAATGATCAGGTTCGGGTCAACGGTGTCTCTGCCTTAACTGCTAATCAATAAGTTCCAACTCCAATGTACCTTCCGACTTGTCTGAACTGATTCCAAATCAATGACCAAAATAATCCAATACTATCCGATTCCACTTATCTGAGTTCACTCTGATTCTACTGACAGGTACAGTCCTCAGGTCAATCCTCACAGTAATCACAGGGCAGGTTCCAACTGATCTGAATCTCGGCAGGACGAACTGGCGGTGAACCTGAATCAAATGGGTTAAAACCCATTAGAACAGGACACAAGTGCGGGAATCAAACCCAGCAACTATTACTCACTTTGGATGGCTTTCTGAGATAAAGTTGGAACTTCGTGAATTTT
>JASAND010009405.1:0-45673 GCA_030248195.1 Trissonchulus latispiculum | reverse complement strand
AAGAAATAGGGCCATAGCAACCACTAAAGCAGAGTCCTTATAGCCAGCAGAAATTCTTAATTATGTTATGAGACATAAAACAGCTAAATGAGCTAATTTGCGTTAAGTTTTACACAGATAGGCTAAAAGACGAATCCGTTAACTATAGAGGCATTAATTTAAGGTCAGTTTAAGGTCATTTAAGGTAGCAAACATAAGGTCTAAGAGGTCAATATTCCGTTGTATTGTAGGCTGATATTATTCAATTGCAAAACATGTCTTTCTGTTCGCCTTAAGCCTTAAGTTTTCTTTACAATTTCACATGACTTTGCAGTAGTTATTTCTTCCGATATCGAAACGAAATTATTTTTCTGAGATGCCTAAGTAAACGTTTCTGATTTCTCAGCACGTCAGGCTTCCCTTTCCGTAGCAAACAAAATGATAACGTAGCGCAAATACAAGTTCCAAATTATAGGGAAAGGCAAACCTTTATTGTTATTTCATGATTCCCCTGTCAAGCGCAACCTTAATTCCCTAATGTACCTGTGTGCAGCTCCCAAGCAACACTAGTGCTCAAAAATATACAACCGCTTAGATTGCTATAGCAGGCAAAGACTGCGTGGAGGCTTCAGTTCTGCTGTTTAAATAGTTTATAAACTTAATTTTCATAATTTGGGCACAAAAATCTTAATCACACTTTGACTTCTGAATAGAGAAATAACTCACAATGCAGTAAACGTACTAATTTTCATTTTATACATTCCTGCTCAAGCAGAAATAAATACTATATTTATTAAAATTGGTATCCGAACAAAGCACTAAGAAAGCCAGTGTATGGTATAGTGCCAATACACTTGCAAAAGACTATTAAATGGGGTCTGGTGCCGTTGTGGTCGGCAGGGCCGTGTAAGCAGGGCCGGTGCCGGGGCCATGTAACGGGGCCAGGGCTTGGGGCCGGCCCCGCAGCCTGGGAAGGCCCCGGCCCCGTAATTTTGCTAACGGCGCAACCCTAGTTCTGGCCGCGGTTTCTGGGCACAGAAAAATTGTTTGTTTGTTTGTTTGCTGTGTATGTTCTGACCATATTGTGTGTATGACGGGGGTGGGGGTGGGTAATAACAGCCACATTTTCTCATTCGTGAAAGAAATTTTGATACTACGAAAAAAGTTGAAAACTATCAGGATGGTGGACTTGAGTGACTTTAAAAATGCAAAATGCTAACTTGACGTACGTAATTTGGCCTATGTTAGTGGGGGGGAGGCTTCTGTTTTCGGACCTTGCTATCTACTTTTATGACTGTCGCCCAAAGTTGTCAACATTATAAAGTGTTTCTGGTCGAATTTTCATAATTTTTAGCTGATTTTATAGACTTATAAACTACTTCTAGACATGTTTATGAAGTTGTGTGTTCAGTTTTTGATGCCAAGTATGTATTATGTAATAGTTTTTCTAATGTTTATATACTGTTTGTTTATTTCGTCTGTCACTAAAAATGTTTGTCATAACATAATGTGTGCGTGCGTGCGTTTATACGCGTGCTCGTCGTTGTTTGAGCATGAAACTTACTGTAAAACTATTACAAGATAGCTCCAAGTTACGCTTGTTTTCATAGATTTTATCTGATGTGTACGTACCTATTAGATATAATATGTTGGTTGGGCGTACTCTTAAGACTTCAACACACCAGCTTCGTCTGTGCAGAAAATCATGTTCTAAACTGATTTGAGATGATCTCGCTAATATTCTGGGATGTCTGCACTGCAAAAACTAGTTTTTTTGCGAATTAGGTTTCTTTGGTCCTTAAACTAAAATGCATTTTTGTATTTTGCTTTAATCTTTATTGTACAAGATTCATATGTTGTATCTGTTGCCTATTGCTTGTTATTAATGTTCAATACTATTCGTTTATGAATTTTGAATTTGTTTTCTAGTCAGTTTTGTGTATTTTTCTGTTTTGTATGTGTATATGTATTTACAGAAGTTGGATCAGGTGTACTGTAATTCTGAGTTCCGCTGTTTTCAGTTTAAATTCTATCTGGAATTTGTAGTTTACACCGAACAGCTTTTGTAGAAGGAAACCTCAAACCAGATATCCAACTTCGTGTGATTCTGTACTCGTCGTTTATTTTGTTGTCCTTCCTGTGTGATCTCATATCGGTTGTTCCTATGTTTGTCCAATGTTTTTGTTTGTTTGTTTGTGAATCATGTTTTATACGTATCTATACCAGAATTAAAATTGTGGTCTGTTGTTTGTTACTAGGACACTAGGGACGATCTATATAGATATTGCAACAAATAATTTGGGTGGAATCATCACGTCAAATACACGTAGACGCCAAAAATCGTGGTCGTGATGTATTTGATGGACGTTTGTTTTAGGTGCACTTCCATCACAAGACAACTTGCACAACTGGGGCTAATGTTATCAACGCCCAAACCCGGGTTAAGTCGCTAACCCGGGTTAAGTTTATGTGAAAGATAGCCAAATAAACCCGGGGTAGCGACTTAACCCGGGCTTAGGCGTTGATAACATTGGACCCTGAAAAACAAGGAATGGTATGGTTAGTTTTCTGCTTTATCAACAGAATTGGAATCAGCAGTGTTTGCACTGGAGTTAGAAGTTAGCTGCTATTCTTTGATCCGCAGCGGTACCTCAACGACACGTGACCAATTTAGGATGCTATAACCTAATTTAATTGTTTGTTTTCACAAATTTTTAAGTCATGGTCATAATGCGGATAATTCGCGAATACTGCAAAACTAGCGAATAATTCTGATTACATATTCGGATTTTTGTCGTACAAAACTTAATGTCCAGTAAGCTGAGCTTACAGTGAGGAAGATCTCTATGGTCCGCGGGTTCGCAACAACTGCGTTTGGTTAGCCTAGAACGAGAAATGACGGGTTGGCTGTTTTAGTCAAATTCTAAAAGAATCAGTATGCCACAAATCATTACAAAAGAAAGTTTTAATACGAGTTAAACGAGTTTAACTAGATCCTTTTCAAAAAAGAGTTGAAAAAATGTAGTAAGTAGTAAACTAGTTAAAAAGAGCTAATTTCAACTCTACTCTTTTTTTTATCGTGGTGCCCAGCACTAATAGGTACTCAAAGAGACCTTTTATGTGCTGCTCTCCGCGGTCCGCAGGATGGCAGACAAGAAGCGGAGAGACAAAGGTCACGGACAGAAAACATGACCCCCAAGCAGATCTGACGTGCGGTTATTGGCCCCTTAGCCCAACGCTAAGGTGACCGCAGTCACACACAAGGCAACTGAGATCTTATCTGTAGATAACAATTGCCCCCCGCATATCAATAGTGACTAAGATGGCGGAAATCTATGTACCCGCTCGGAGGGTGTTGGTTGCAAAAATGGGTGATTCAGAGGAAAAAGAAGAAGAAGTGGATAAGGGAGGTGGGCGGGGATGGCCGAGCACTCAGATAGGATAGTAGGAAAATCTGCCAATACTGTAGACTGTAGGAGTTTAAAATTTCCACCTTTAACTTGGCGGATTGAGAACAGCAAAAAACACAGGGAGACCTTTTTCACCCCCCATGTCAATTACAATTCCCAATCCGACAAAATCTAATTTAGGTTTTGAAAATTAATGACCAAATGTCAAAGTAACCTATAATTTAAGTAAACAGATCCAAATCGGAAATCTAACCTGCAGTAATGTTAAAGGAAAATTCCTCAAACTTAGCTTCACTACACCAAAAGGTTATGATCCATGTTACTTGGCACTGCTAATCTTGCATGCCATAAAATTCCCTCCACTGTCCAGGATATTTTAAGCATAAACTCCACCAAGCCACAACTGGTAATTGCCGAAATTAGCTTGTCCCTAGAATGCATGTACTATCACAATAAAACCAACAAGTTAACAGACCACTTTTTATATATAGATGTATGCTTACATTTAATTTGCAACAAGCCAAATATACTCAGCTACCACTCATGCCGCGGTGAAGATAGCCGAATCAACTTGATCCATTGACTGACTCAAGCACCCCTCGCTTGAGTCAGCACCGACAATGTCCCTACGTGTGCAACCCGTCTACTAGCAGAAATGTATCCTTTGTCAAGGCAGCGTTTTTCTGTGCCCTCTAACAGGCTTGCTTAAGTCACAAAAATCCAAAATATTTGGAAACTTATCTTTGGTTGATATTATGAGCAGGCTACTTCCTCAACGTAGTTGATCGGATCTTCAACTCTACTCTGAAAGGCCCTAAGATTGCGTAACCAACAGGCAAAATTGCCAATTTTGAAAAATTATGAAAACAAAATTGACTTACGAAACTCTAATGAAGAAATGACTTATGAAATTTTGACAAATGAAATTATTCCAAAATTGAAATTATCATCAAGAAAATGAAGTAAACGCGGGCCAGCAGGCGGATCCACGAGGAATACAAGGCATTAATCATAGAGAAATAATGAAGAACGCCTGCCTGCAGTCACTAAGGCCGAAGCCTTAGTCCGAACAGGAGAGAGCCAATGGGCGCTGTGAGCGCTTTTACCCAGAGAGAACTAGTCTCACAGAAAGAGGACTGCAGTGGCCCTTAGGCTGTGAGCGCCCATTGGCTCTCTCCTGTTCGGACTAAGGCTTCGGTCTTAGTGACTGCAGGCAGGCGTTTTTCATTATTTCTCTATGAAAATTGAAATTATCGAAATTCTAACTGATAAAATTTTCATTGATGAAAGCAGACGAGACCGCAGATAATTGTATAGTCAGAGCAGTGTTGTAGCCGTAGCAGTTGAAGACTCGATAAACTTGTCCAGTGAAGGAAGCTAAGGAGTTGCTTTCTGCTGGTACGAGCTTACTGGAAGCTTTAATATTGTCCTCGCGAAATCTTGTCCGAAGTCGTTCGCACGTACACGAAAAAAGTACGTCCCTAAAACGGGCAATATTCTGCTGGTGGAGGTATCATAAATAAAAGATTTACGGATTCAGATTTCTCTATCAACGTAATCCACCACCTATTGGCAAGTAAAAGCTTAATTTTGAGACAGGTTCCTCAAACTACAAGGCCTTCCAATTCAAAATCAAATTTTACACAGAAAAATACACTCTGTTTCCAAACATCCTAAATGTGGTCCTACCCTAAGACGATGACTAACTAAATTTCCGGTCAGGCAGGGTCTTCTTTGTGACAAATCCTACCCGAACCAAACGTCTGCATGTCTTCTTTATAAACTTAAAAAAATCATATCCAACTGGGAATCGTAGTCGGGTTATTGCGGTGGCAGCCGTATGCCGTAACCACTGCACTGTTTCAACTTCTGTTGGAAAAGTTTCTCAGATCTCAGATGATTCGCAATACCAGGCTTCCACAAAATTAAATTCAGAATTACATAATTGCCCCAGATTAGCTGCTAATTAACTAACTAATCTTCATTTACGAGTGGGTAATCAATGTTAGGCGTCTGCTAGTCTCAATGTCATATAAGCGATTTCAGCAATCTATACCATAAACCTCAATGAATCTTCAAAACAGATTTCGAAAAAAATTATTCCAAAAACTGATAGCGCTGTCTTTGTTTTTGACTGACTTTAAAAATTACAAATACTAGCCCATGTGTTAAAGCCTAGAGGAGACATTGGAGAATTTCAACAGCATACATGCTTTGCAATACAACAAACCCGGGAAATATATTTCGCTGCGGTTGAATAAAAAATTTTTAGTAAGCCGCTTTCACAGCTTTGCCTGTGACTAACGTTAATGATAGCACAATCACAGAAGTCGGCAAAATAAGACGAATTAAGGGGGGGAGTCTATTTTAAGGAGTTTTTAAAATTAAAGCCTCAATCTGACTTGATGCTCAAGACGTTTTAAATTTTGATCATTCAAAAATTGATTAAAAAATTTTCTAATTCCAGGGTACCGCAGTTTAACA
This sequence comes from Trissonchulus latispiculum, assembly GCA_030248195.1. Classification (NCBI taxonomy): domain Eukaryota; kingdom Metazoa; phylum Nematoda; class Enoplea; order Enoplida; family Ironidae; genus Trissonchulus; species Trissonchulus latispiculum. The sequence continues at coordinate 39,800 of JASAND010009405.1, read as the reverse complement.
TTTTAGCGTTATTTTAATGTATAATTTGTCCAGATTCATCAAAGTTTGTCGTTAGATTTTTCGGCGCACGCAAAAAATGACAACTTTAAATTTTATATGTTTAACACATGAAATCTAAACTTTGAGGTGAAATTACTCGACAACCTAAGACTTATGACTTTAGCTTTAAAAACGTTTAATATGTATCGTTTGGACAATAAAATCGGCCCAAGTGTACTGTCCTACGCGGACAGCTCATGGGACAGCTCAGCTCAAGCTAGTAGGCGATAATATCTCAGCTGCATAACGAAAATAAGCGAGCGACCAGCCGCAAAATCAATGCACTAGCAAAACCAAAACAATCTTTATCTGGGCTCCCAAACTATTTCTGGGGGGGGGGGTCTTGTCCTACGCGGACAGCTCATGGGACAGCTCAGCTCAAGCTAGTAGGCGATAATATCTCAGCTGCATAACGAAAATAAGCGAGCGACCAGCCGCAAAATCAATGCACTAGCAAAAACCAAACCAATCTTTATCTGGGCTCCCAAACTATTTCTGGGGGGGGGTCCCCCTGGTATTATCACAAATTACATACAAAGCACAGTACTACGCTTCGAAACCTGCAGCATCTAGGAAAAATCGTGCATTCAATTGGAAAGTATCAATAGAAAATAAATTTAAACCAAATTTAAGCTCCTAACAGGAGATATAATCCTACATATGGGGAGAAAATGGCAAACAATTCAAGAAAGGTAGCAATAAGTGAAAAGGACGCTATTTTTAACTATGCAAAAAAATTCCAGTTAAAGTTTCCATGGGAACAGCTGCTGGGTGATGCATGGAAAGATGTGCTGTCGTACGCGTCTGCTTTGGAGATTCAGCAGAAATGATCGCAGCCGCCTTAATTTCCTTAATTTCGGGCCCGCTATCAGCATTTGTGGGTATTTAAACTCCTCCTTTTCAAACAATGAAACCTAACAATTTCTTATTGATGGTTGCTGATCCCGGATTTGGCAAGGCAGGAGTATACGAGCGAGTAATCGAAGGAATTGTAACGAAGCTTGAAGACAAGTACAAGAAACCCATAGGACTGGGCAGTGGTTTGCGTCCTGTAGTACTCCACTGTTTGCCAAAAAAATGGAGGAAGAGGTTTTTGCATGGAGATGAAATTCAGGAAGCAGTGGAGGTCATGCTTTCCGCTGGTTCCGACGACTCCTTAAGAGGTGCTTTAAACAAGTTCCGGTCACTCCATGCATTTTAAAACAGTGTCGAATATCAAGATTGCCAAAAAGAAAAGTTATTTCAGCATTGCGGGCTTCTGTTTCGTTTTAACAAGTCCTGGATCGTTTGCCGCAACCAGAATGATAATAAGAAGATTCCGAAATGCAAAGTCAAGCGACATAAGGGAGGCAATCAAACGACTGGAAGAAGCAGGCTTTGGAAAATTTCTACAAGTTGATAGAAATACTGTATCTATGCTTTCTATAAGAAGCCAATTAATAGCGAAGACGAATCCAAGTTGGACCAGTTCGAAATAACGTTCACTGACTATAACGCTGCAATGGATACAGATATTTCTGAAAACGCTCCTGAAACTTTTAGTTGTACAACACCATGGAAGGCCTACTACGACAAAGTGCAACCAAAAAATCCGTACAGAGTTCGAAACGGCGATGCGGAAGCTGAAGACGAACTAGAGAGCAGTACGCCCAAAGAAATTTAGAGAAAGCTGCTCTGCTATTAACATTAACTATCACTTAGCACAAGCATAGACATATATTTAATTTAGTTATTATAACTACTTTATTCTAAATGTTGTTTCGTAATTTATAGTGCATTTATCAGCTGTTGAGTGCCTTCGGATTTGCTTTCTAGTTTAGGCAGTAACCAAAACCGACTATATTTAAGATTTAAAAACCAAGCGCTCAGTGATTATGCTAAAACACACTTATTAACATGACCTACTAGCCAAACTTCACCAAAATGATCAATTTGTTACAACATTTTTCAATAATATTGTAAACAACAATCGGAAAATAGAAACTGCAGCTAGCAAATGCAAGTCTGCATCCAGTGATGTTTCTTCGAAATCAGTCTACTTGCATTATCTTGCAATTCTAAATTAAAAATATCTTAATTGTTCAGATTATATCCTTCACAGGACTAAAGTTTTACACTATGAAGGAATTGAAATATCTACTGACAATTGAGATTATATCCTACGCAAGTGAGGCCGAAATTCTAAGCGTGCCAAGGCATCATCTTGACGTGCAAAAACATTCACGCAAGCAAATTTGCTTGCATACAATTTCTCAAAAAGCGCCTTCGAAAGCTTCATTTAACAAACTACTTGTAATGGCACAAATCTACATATATATATGATTTAAGATTAAATAATTATCAGCTTTCCCAGCTTTCCCAGCTGTCCGAGCTTTCCCAGCTTTCCCACCTGTCCGAACCCTCCGAGCCAACGGGGCGGGGTACCCTAGCCAAACCGAAGCCCAAGCATCCGACATACTCAAACTTTGAAGATGAACCGGCATTTTAGCTGTCCAAGTATGCGCACAGAACCAGTAACAAAGGAGAAACCTCACGTAGGACAGTACACTTGGGCCCTCAAATCTGTGAAAATCACCGAGATCGGAGAAAGTCGAAAAAATGACCCAAAAATGGACCCCCCCCCTTAAGTTTTGGCATCTAGTGAGGTTTCGCCTACCTACTACTGACTCCTTCCTACTTAGTACTTTTCGATCAACTCTCAACTTCAATTTATTCAGCAACAAAAACAAGAACAACAATAGATTAGCTATTATAAGACAACTCCCATTCAAATAAACAAATCAAAACAATAACCATCTAAATCTTAGACATAATCTTCCGTTTACTTGGCTTTAGCAGGAGCCTTTTTCTTTCCTGCCGCAGATTTCTGAAAAGCAAGAACAAAATATCAACAACAAATTAGCACAACAAGCTGTTCCAATCGATAGCAAATGCAGTAAACCCACAATAACAAAGATCGTGTACCCCTCCCCAGTCTAGGGATGGGCGCGGTAGCAAATATTCATTACCGCATACCGCGCTTTTTTGGCGCGGTTACCGCGCGGTTTTTACCGCTCATTTTTGGCGCGGTTACCGCAGTCAATGTATTAATTGTTCTAAAAACGCGTTATCTTCCACATTTTTTCAGCTTACTGCTGTTAAAATAAAAATATATCGGCGGCTGCAGTGTTTTGGTGTCGTTGGATTACCGTGTTGTTGTTTCCTGCTTACAGTATTATTTTATTCCCACAACTGAACAAAATTGCACCTATGATCTGGGAAAAAATTAGAAATTTTGGTTAAGTTGAGCTGCAGTTTGGTAAGGCTGTTTGTTGCAGCTCTTTGTTTAAGGTGGTGATTCCTTTTGGGCACATATTGTTATTTGGCGGCGTAAATCAAGATGAAATTTGATGAAACTTTCCAAAATAAGTTCTTTTAGCGTTCTAACACCCCCCGCGCAATCCCGATTCAAAAATTCGAGATTTCCGGTCAGAGTGGTTTTTCCCAATTTCTGAACGTTCGGCAGCAGCTATACAGTTATGCCTATACTCATTCGAAAGATCTCATTGAGCTTCACGTTTTTGCTTTTTAAAGCAAGTTTCTAGCTTTTCTCTACCGTGAGATATAGCCGATTTTCTTGTTTTGGCGTTGAAAACTTGTCATTTTGCAGATATCAAATAATCCAACATTTCTTGAGCTACGCAAGCCGTCGATCTGAAGGTCTCACAGGGACAAATTATCCGACGCATGATCGTCTTCCAACTGCTATCCTGTAGGCTGCTATCATAAAAAATGTAGTTTTTGCAAAAACAAGACCAAGTTTTTTCCAAAGATTGTGGAGCATTCACCATGCAAGCTGGAGGGCTGCTACTGAACAAATGTGTTCTGCACAAATATATCCAGGGACGATTTTTTAGTTGCCCCGATTGCTGCTTTCTAGCTAAAGTAATCGCTTGACAAATTTGGAAAAAGTAGGCAAAATACAGGTTACACACATTTCAGCTTATATCTCTAAAACCAAGAGCGATTTCACAATAAATAAAAAATCGTCTCCAGCTATTTGATGGAGCTATCGAATGATATACCCGATGTCTCGCGAAAAAATTTACTTGAGTCTGCAAAAATTCTGGAAAATTATAGTTCTTCTAAAATGTGTTAAAAATATTTTTGAAAAGCAACATTAGTTTCCTGGCATGCATTAAAGAGAAAATGTCAAGCTACATTTTGACATAAAAATGGCTTTTTAACTCCAAGTAATGAATGAGTAATAATGGTGCAGACTTTATGTGACCAAAGGGAATCACCACCTTAAGAGGAGTTTATTTGTTTAAATTTACAAATGAAATAAAATATATATGAAATGCTGAACCAGAAGTAAAATTGGTCATGATTGCACTTTAATGTTTTCAGTCTGCATATATAAGTGTAGCAAATTCTGGTTCCAGAAAATCATTCCTAGAGATTCTCCGATCTAATTTTTAAAATCAAACCGCGATATAATTTATGAAAGCCTTTACAGAATACCTAGCTTGACCGGTTAAGTACTTACAACTCAGTCGGACAAGCTTTCAAAATTTCTTTGATTTAAAATTCAAAATATTAAATTAAGAAAGGTTTGATTACTTTATTCATTTCACAACTTACAACTTCCGACTGGGCAGGCACAAGAGTGAAATAATAAATGAAATAGTAAAATTAAAATCTTATTTAACAAGTATGATTTTGTGCTACTGATTGCAACGACTGTGCAATTGCTAGCATTGCATATCAAGTCGCCACGGTAGCAAAGTAGCAAAAGGAGCCAGAATTTTGTAAAAATTCCGGACAAATGTAAAATATTTCGGCGACATTTTGCATTTTGGAGCGAAAATCATATAGAAAATAAAAGTACATCTGCGTTTAAAATCAAATAAAAATCCCGCGGTTGTCCCGCGGTTATCAGAATCGGCGGTAACCGCAATAACCGCGCGGTTTCTCCTGCATACCGCAACTCTGCGGTCGCACCGCTGCCCATCCCTACTCTCCACAACAACGACAAACTGTGTAAAGTGGGGCATCAGTCAAGTTAAGGTATTGACCACTGTACACACTAGGCTCAACACGAATTGTCTCAGACGGCTGGTCCAAATCGGCACACCCAGAAGCGTGACAAAACATCTGCACAACTTTAAAAGACTCCCTACATTTTTGTGCAGCAATAGACATCTTTTATTCAAATTCAAAGATTCAACTGCATAAAAAACCCCCCATTGCTACATAGAAAATTGCAAGGAGTCGTCTAAAGCAAACCCTGTGCAGGAGTTCTGTCACGACACGGCTGGGAGGCTTTGACACTGGGTGATACCGCTATGTACCAGCCAGTACTCAAAAGACAATTCAGGAGCCCACTCAAGGTGTAATGTCAATGCACTCTATTAACATCATATGCCTCAGTCTTATGCATGTACTGTATAGTAAAGTTGGTTCCATCAGTGAAAGCAAAAGCTAACACATTTGAAGGTGGTGGCCGCAAAAATTGTTCAGGGGGAAAATCAACAAAAATTCCATATCGACACCAAAAAGTTTGATTAAGAAAACCAACGAAAATAATAATCATGGATAGATGTCATCCAAAAATCCAACCAAAGAAGTGAGAAGATGGATATTTAGAGCGTGGTGAAGTGGCAGGAATTATGGGGTTATATAAAGCAAATGAATATATTTATATTATGTGCTTTCGTACATATATATATATATACATATATATATTCAAAATCTTCATACAATCATCATCATCATTTCTATACACATACCTTGGCAGGAGACTTCTTGGCGCCCCCGCCGCGGGCCTCCTTTGTGGCCGCTTCGCGAGCCGCCTTGCGCTGGAGGGTGAGAATGGCCGCTCGCTTGAGGACGGCTGCGTACGGGTTCAGGCGAACCAGGACGCGTGGATTCTTCAGCGGGTTCTTCTTGATGGTATGCTTGCGAGCCGTCGTCCTGCAAAGAAAACAACAAAAAACAAACACTAAAGACAATTGCATGGCTTGACTATACAAATAAAAAAATAAATAAATAAATATACGTTTATATACTACGAGAATAAAATTTGTACGGGAAATGCCATAAAAAATAAGACTGACTTTACTTTAAATCTGAATTTAGTCTTTGGATAAACGCGAAATTTAAATAAAAATTTGAAATTATATGCTAAAATGGGGAAAAGCAGGAACTTACTTTGGTGGGCGGACAGCCTTCTGAATTTCCTCACTGCGAATTAGACGAGCAAAATCAGCATTTGTCATTTTGGCCATGGGTAGACTAAAATTACATACACATAGAGACACTTACATACAAAATTTCCAGGAATAGTTTAATTTTCAAAAAAGGTTCACATGGGGGAGATGTTATGCGGGGAAGGAGCGGGGGGGGGGGTCAAAGTTGCCCCACGACCCACTTAAAATGGGAGAGAATTTTTTAAAAAGCTTGCGAATTCTTACATTTTTGTGTAAACAAGCAAAAGTTTAGGCGTTTTTAAGCTAAAATAGCGACAATTTCATTAAAAATCTGGCGAAAACGAAATTGAAAATATAGAATAGACATAGTAAAACTTGGCAAAGTTTTGGGTTATGACGGAAGGTAGGAATTTATGGGGGTTTTCATGGGGGGTAGTCGTATCGTGCCGGGCCCGCGCCCCCCCCCAAAAGCTAGTGTACGTATTGGACAAAGAACTCTGACAAGAACCGCCATCTAAAAAAGTTACACAATATAATTATGTAAAGCCAAAAAGTAGAAGCTGGTTCTATAGCCAGTAAATACGAACAATAAAATGTTGTACATAATAGTTTAACTAACTTCCAATGCTTTTTGGCAGTGGATGCCGTTTTCCATGTGCCATAGAGGTCGTCCAGCGCACGAAAGGCGGACTCGGTCCAGACGATGAAGCGGCCCAGATGACCGCCCGGGGCCAACTTCAGCAGATTCAGCCGGCTCACCTGCATCAGCGTTACTCCTGAAATGAGAAAATGAAAAAACAAGAAATTACGAAACAAAAATGAGAAGAAGCAAACGTAGGCTGTATTTAGGCTAGACGGGTTGGTATAGTGGTAAACAGAAAAAATGTGCGATTGGACAGGAAAAATTATGAAGACAAAAACAAGAACGAGTTGAAAAGGCAGCATAAACAGGGACAGATCTTGCTTAGATGTTATTTTTGACGAAAAAACTTGGCCAAATGATAACATTTCGCCCTTTAGATTCTGCATTGCATAAAATTTGCATTTCGTCAAGGCAGCCGCATGCGTACGTATATTATTAGATACTAAAATGGTATAGGCGCCTATACCCCTATACGCAAGGTATAGGGTCAATGGCAGACAGCCTTTTTCAACAAAGATCAAAAAGTTTGTTAAAAAGCCCCTACTAATGTAAGTTCATGATGTAACACGACAACCCACCTGGAATATTTCTGAATGCCTTGACCAGTCCATTATCACTATTATAGACAATGACGGGACCCAACTTCTGTTTGTAGCGCCGATTTCGCATCTTTCCCTTGCCAGCCCGATATCGTCGACTCTTATAGACCTAGAAAAAAACCCCACAGCAAAAAAACAATGACAATAAATTAACCCAAAGGCCAATTATGGTGAGACAGAGGGGAGGGAGAGGACCACAGTAGTTTAAAATCACCTACTGCAAAGTAAAGTTACTTTACTACTGGACCGTAGCATGTTTCTATCAGGCACCAAGCCAAAAGCCGCCAAGAAAACTAAGTTTACGCATCAAAGCTAACCCAAGCTAATTTCTGTACAAAAAGTCCCGGTGGAGCGAAGTTTTGAGTGAGCAAATACTTGCCAAAACTAAACAAATTTTTCAAGGAATTTCCGGCTTCAGAGATTTCCCCCTAAAAATGTTTACCTTTAGCCTATTAATCTAGGCATTTTGACAACACTGTGTTCGTAACTCCACACAAAATACTCCGTTCAAAAAACCAATTTTTTGCTCAGTTTTGCAAAAATAGACTCCTCCCTGCGGTTCCGCCGATGGAAAAATCCCTAAAAATACCCTGAAATGGAGATCCGCAATATGGGATTCGACATACGAAGCTACAATAGCTTACTCTTATCCTTGACACAACTTTGGCTTACCATGACATCTGAAGAATTCGCGAAACCTAAAGTTACAATATGTCTACCCTTTTTGAGTACACTTATGCATACGTACATATATACAAACCTTTTCAATGTCAGCCCACGCATGAATGCGTCGCAAGAAAGTGACGGCTTCCTTGGTTCGCTTCAGTTCCTCAATCTTGTCCGAAATCACCAATGGAACCTCTGGGATCTCAGAGATATCGTGGCCTATAAACACAACATAAAGTATACGTAAATCACTAGCGTAGCCAGAAAAAAATTTCGTGGGGGGAATGCAAAATTTTTTTAGGGGGTCTGGGGGACGGAGCCCCCCAGAAGCCGAGAAATTTTTCTATTTCGTAACCTTCATGGAATTTTTACAGAGCATTCGTTGAAATTACAATAATATTTAAGGCGCAGTACGTGTTCATGCACCCAAATGATGCAGAAGGTGGTCAAAGTACACCAAATAGGGTAATTGGTACTCAGTTTTAAGTGCGTAGCACTTATTATAATGGAATAATACAGTGATTTCGCGGCGAAGGCGCGAAAATTTTTTGAAAAATGGGCGTTTTAGACATGGCAGGAAAAAATTCCTGGGGGGCAACACAATTTTGGGGGGGGGGGGGAATTCCCCCCCATTCGCCCCCCTGGCTACGCGCCTGACGTAAATGTATCTATAGGTAGACACAACACCGCATATAAACAGACTTTAGCCCAAAATACAGTGGGAGACTAAAAAACAAAGAAAGCAACCAATGTTGCAAAAGAACAAGACAAAAACAACTGCTTTCCTCAGACCTATACGTCTCAAATGCAATTATGTTATGCACGTCTGCAACAAAAATGTTATGTTGCTTACCGCGAGCCATTACCAGGGCCGGGACCCCGCTGGCGGCAATGGCGGAGCAGATGGCATAGCGTTTCTGGGCCACATTGACGCGACGATGCCAACGACGCCAGGTCTTGGTCGGGGCAAACATCCGACCGCCGCGACACATGTTCCCAAAGGCACCCTGACCGGAGCGATGCGTCCCACCGCCACGGACTCGAGGGATACGAGCCACGGCTCGCCCTGTGCCCCACGATTCCGCAGAGGTCTGATGACCTGAAACCGAAAAAACCAGATTATAAATGTCATTAAGATTATTGTAAAAGATTAGAAACAGGATCACCGCAGACGTTCTACACTCCCTCCCACATTCGTGGTGGGTGGTATATACACAGTTACCGAGGCATATCTGGGTCGGCTGTAGCCCACGGTAAACCGATATAGCAAGGTTAGCAAAAAAATCAAAGTTTGGTCTTTAGGCTGGAACTTTCACAAAACTAAACCAAATCGATTTTGAGGACCCATGGATAGGTCTTGGGCTAAGCTTTAAACCACCCCAGTTTCGCTGCTCTACGACCTACCAGTAAGTTGCAGTAGGCGATTTTTGTTAAGTTTGTGATTTTTTTGTTAACGGTTTCACAAAAAAATCACTCGTTAACAAAAAATCAGTGGCGGATCGGATCCCAGAGAGCAGTTAGCAATGTTTTCTCATCAGTTTTGGATAGAGCGCATTAAATAATGTATTTAGAACCCAAAGCCACCAACCTAGTGTTCGAACTCGGGCAACTGACCCCGCCGAAGTCTTAGTGGTCACTGATGGCCCCCGGCAGGGTCTAGTATGAAGTCTGGCGGCTATAAAATGCCGTTCTAAAGGCTAAAATGTTGTTTTTCCGTGTTTGTGAGTGTTATAACTTATTTCCAGCCGTTTTCGCAGAGAAACTTAGGACTTCGTATGTTGGTGGTACAGGGTATTTTTTACAGGGGGGCCCTCCGAAATCGCCCCCTCCCGGGATTTTTGCTTCCCCCACCCGGGATTTTTTGGAGGCCCAAATTTTTGCCAAAAATAGGCCAATTTTCAAAAATTTTCCGGCTTCGTCGGAGATTTTTTCGTAAAAATGTGCCACGGTCACGTGACCCTGCCGGACCCTTCAGACTGGCTTTTTTCGACAGGGGGTCCCCCCCCAGAACTCTAAAGTGCCCGGAAAAATAGGGTTTTGTGGATAAATTTTGAAAATTTTTTCCGGCTTCGCCGGATTTTTACAATTTTTAAACATTTTTTAGCTATTTTTAGCTTACATTTAAGTGAAAAAACAGTTTTTTAGCTCAGCAGCAAAAAATAGCTATTTTTAGTCATTTTTCGGAAAATTTTTCTTTTCCCCTCAGAAATCCGAGCCCCCCCCCAGACTTCCCCCCAGAAATTTTTGCCTAGGAAAAAGCCAGGTCCAGGTACCAACTGGGCAGTCAGACGTGGCTACAAACGTGTCCTAGGGGGTTTTCTAGTGCGCAGAATTCAAATCTGGCATTAGTTTTTAGGTAACTGTAGTCTACTACTGACTTCTGAAATCACGTTTACCGTCGGACGGTTCAGGCCAGGCTGGTTACCAGGTTGGACTCCCAGAAGTGTCAGACAACCTCAAAAACAACGGCTATAATGGTTTTCGAGGTCGCTGAGCTCGAATTTGGCGTTAGGTTTGCTCTAGCTGCTGTTCTGACTTCAGTAATAAAATATGAAAGTGATTTTATATTTGTTAAAATTTTAACAAAAAAATCACCCACCCCAGGACGGCTCATAGGTCCGACCGGGAACTTCTATATATGTATCGATAGCGCACAGTCAGGACATGACACATGTACAATAAGGGTTGTCTAGGGTTTTCCCTTAGTAAATAGCAGCCGAAATTCGAACTTCGGTCATGAACGTTTTTGAGGCCACTTTTGGGTACCTTCACTTAAAGGTCTGTCATGAATGCATGGAGAGAGCGTAGGGGCTCAAACTCACAGGCTGTAATGTCGAGATGTGTGGCTACCACCACGCAAAAAATTGGGTCTCTGCGACTTTCCTGTGAGTCAGGGTGGGGTGATTTTTTTGTTAAAATTTCGGGTGATTTTTTTGTTAACCTTGCTATATATATCATGTAGGTCACTGGCTTATTTTTTAAGCCTAAATTTATGAGGGGCTCGAAGCTGCCCTCCAGGACTCACCAAAAATTAGGGGGGATTAGCGAAATTTTACGTTTTTGTGCAAAAGTTGCCAAAAATCGCTAAATTAACTAATTTCTGGTGCCTTTAAGCTAAAATAGCGAAAATGTCGTTAAAAATCCGAAGCCGGAAAATGTGGCATTTTTTGGTTATTGGTGGGGGGTTTATGGGGGCGGCATTTTGTGGGGAGGGCTTAAGTTGAAGGCGCATGACCACCTCGACACACATTCATTACCCCCAAATTATGCTGAAGAGTATATATATATACTGAACATCATACTTATATTCATTAAGCACTAATTCGTGCTGCCTTTAATGCCTCCCAATGTATTGATATATATATATATATATGTTGTGCGTAAAAGTAGTTTTTGCGTAATTCTAGAATTACGCAAAGATTTTTGCGTAATTCTAGAATTACGCAAATGTCTTGAGTAAATCTAGATTTACGCAAAATTATTTGCGTAATTCTAGATTTACGCAAATGCCTTGCGTAAATGTTGAAATAATTGCACAATTTCCCTTTCATTGTCGAGCTCGAAACTGCTTTAAAATATAAATAGTGCACTTGCGATTTGATTCACCAAACTACTAGAAAACTTGCCACTTGTTAACTACTCAAAACACTTGCAATGGAAGAATTGGCTCGAAAGTTTTTAGAAAAAAGCGAACAGTCAGTGCATAAAGGGTCCTACACGTTGATGACAGGTGATCAACTGAGTCAACTGATCGTGGAAACGGAAAATGCCAAAGCCGCAACAAAAACTCCAAAAGCTATTCGCCGATTGAAACGATTCGACGTTATCTGTATTGGCGGTAAAAAAAACTTGTCAAAGCCGAAACAAACCCTCCCAAGTTTTTCGAAGCGAAAGAAAATTTGTTCAATATCATCCATGCTGCCCACTGCGAAAGACATGGCGGCGAAAAGGTAACTCTTGAAAAAACTAAGTCGCGATTACGCAAATGTAAGCAGAGATCACGTGCGCGCATTCATCAGCTTGTGCGAAAACTGCCAGCAAAAACGGCCTAGAACCAAAAAAGGCATCGTAGTGAGGCCTATTCTTACTAACGAGTTTAACGAGCGCAGCCAAGTTGACCTGATTGACATGCGCACATCAGCTGATGGCGACTTTAAGTGGATCCTGCTGGCATTTTTTTAGTGGGGGGGGGGTGGGGGCCCCCCCCCACTTTTCGGTTCCCCCCTCCTCTTGTCGGAGCCCCCCCACTTTCGCCCCCCCACCCACTTTTTTGGGGGTCGCCCAAAAGTGTCAAAAAATTAGGTTTTTGAGGTCAAATTTTCAAAAATTTTCTCAATTTTTAGCTAATTTATGGACTTATAAGCTCATTTTAAGCTTAAAAACAGCGATTTTTTGCGTTTTTACCTTAAAAATGCTAATTTTTCGCTAAAAATTTCGGTATATTTTACTTTTGGCTCGCCCCCCCCACTTTTCGGAAGCCCCCCCCCCACTTTCAAAACCCTAAAAAAATGCCAGTCCTGAACTATCAAGAACAAAACACTAACAACAACAAGAGCTGAAGAGGTAGCGTACCAATTAATTGAAATTTGTACGACGTTTGGAGCGCCAAAAATTTTGCAATCTGACAACGGTAGGGAATTCTGTGCGGGAGTCATTCAAGAGTTGCGCAGTATGTGGCCTGAGCTGGTATTGGTCCATGGCGCTCCCAGACATCCACAAAGTCAGGGCAGCGTGGAGCGAGCGAACGCGGATGTAGAAGAAATTTTAGGCAATTGGATGCGTGAAAACCAAACAACCAAATGGGGCGAAGGTCTAAAATTTGTGCAGATGATTAAAAATGATTCCTATCATCGCGTCATTAAACAAACTCCATACCATGCTGTGTTTGGATCGAACATGAAAAGAGGGATACAATCACTGTTTCCTTCTGGAGTCGTGTCTGCTGAAAATTTGGAAACTGAAGAGAACCTACTGATGTTTTCTGAACCAGACACAGAAACGACAACAGAATCGGAAACGCAAGCTAGCACTGAAAGTAGTGTCACAAGCTCCGATACAACTTCGACCGAAACTAGTCAACACCTAGAGCAACAACGACTGGCTCGAAAAAGTGCAAGACGCGGACAGGCAGCTCAAGCGGAGCAAATGTTATCAGAGGCAAAACGTCGACTAGAAGAGGTGGAGGTTGGTGATACGGTTACTGTGCCCATTCCAATCTACGACAGAGCTAAAACCGACGCGCCTTCACTCCTTGGTTGCGTTTTGGAACATAATTTGGAGACAGGGTTGTACCAACTGGGATGCGCTGTTGGTATCCTAAAGCCGTGGTTTGCCAGAAACCAATTCCATCGGTGCGAGGAAAATATACTGACTGCCAATAGTCAAAGTTAACAAAGAGATCACCTTGACCGTTCTCAAAGCAGCTAGAAGCATCAGCATTACCGAAGGTCAAGGCTACCGCAAATGCAACTGCAGTGGAAAGTGCATCACAAAGAGATGTGCCTGTTTCGGTGCTTCTCTCAAATGTACTACCCACTGCCATCCCACAGGAACCCAATGCCACAACAAGGACATTTGAAGCAGATTGCCAGATAGAAATAAATCCCTTTTTGAAAAATTTGAAACTATTTATTTCAAATTAAATAATTATAATAAATTAAATTGAGCCTGACAAATTGTTACAGTCAAATAGGGCTTAATAACTTAAGCAACCATCTTTACGTAATTCTAGATTTACGCAATTTCTGGCGTTTGCGTAATTCTAGAATTACGCAAATATATTTGCGTAATTCTAGATTTACGCAAAAATGTTTGCGTAAATCTAGAATTACGCAAAAACTACTTTTACGCACGACATATATACGTACGCATTAATTAAAACCTAAGTATTATATATACAAGATAACAAAAATGCTCCTTCGTCGCATGTAAAATACATATGAGTCCCCAGGAGGCAGGTTGTATAATAGCAGAAGACAAGATCCACCCTGTAAAATACATATGAGTGGAGTGGGGTTGTAAAAGAATGAAGACAAGCTGCAACCGCGAACCATATGAGCCTGCCCTATAACGAGGCTCATATTGGCGTACCTAACATCAATCTGTACCAGAGTTTTTACCTTTCTATTTATCTGTACAGTACACATTATATATGTAAATACATACTGCAAAGTTATATACCTAATGGTCTCACCAGTGCCTACCACATGCACATGTCATGTGTTATTTATAATCCAGCTTGGTTCGTTTGCGTACATATAATATTTATAAAAATACATTATTTAATAGGATTTAGGAAATAATTCTGTTTCGAGTATATAGCCGTTTTACTTAATGTTTAAAGTTTAATTGGCACTGCACTTGATTTTCTGAACAACCACGTATACAGCTTTTTTCAAGTTGGTTAAATTGCATAAAGTTTAAATACAGTTGGATCATAAGTGCATGTATAATAATGATCATAATTGTAATTTGTCGTCAAAGTATCATTTTCATCACAACGCCAATATGAGCCTCGTTATAGGGCAGGCTCATATGGTTCGCGGTTGCAGCTTGTCTTCATTCTTTTACAACCCCACTCCACTCATATGTATTTTACAGGGTGGATCTTGTCTTCTGCTATTATACAACCTGCCTCCTGGGGACTCATATGTATTTTACATGCGACGAAGGAGCATTTTTGTTATCTTGTCTTCAGTTCTTTTACATGCTCCATTGATATCTTGTCTTCAAGTCCTTTACATAAGCTCTTACATAAGCCTTTAAATAAGCTCCATAAGAAAACCAAATTAAGTATGTAAGTATTCATTCATTCCAACGACGCAGTTTAAACAGCTTTGTCTGTTTCCCGAAACAGGGCTGCTGATTTCATCCGAGATTTGCGCTGGACTGGGGATTTGCTTTCTACGCAACTGCATGCTTTCGAGCATGCAGTTCTATGACAAAAGTTGCTCAGCTCGCTTAGGGCTTTCATTTGGTATCAAATTTGACCACTTTTGAAAAATTTCTTTTATGACCGAAAATCGCCTAAGTCCCCACTCCACCCCACCACAGCCCTCTACAGCCACTTTGAGCATACGCTTCTATGACGAAAGTTGCTCAGCTCGCTCAGGGCTTTCATTTGGTACCAAATTTGACCACTTTTGAAAAATTTCATTTTTGACCGAAAATCGCCTAAGTCCCCACCCCACCCCACCACAGCCCTCTACAGCCACTTTGAGCATACGCTTCTATGATGAAAGTTGCTCAGCTCACTTAGGGCTGTCAGTTGATACCAAATTTGACCACTTTTGAAAAATTTTATTTTTGACCACTTGACCCCCCTACCCGTTTGACCCTTCAAACGGCAAAGTGGAACCAGCTCAGCAAAATGGGTGGGTCGGACGGCATAACGGACACCGGGAATGAGCTGGGCGCACCAGAAAACCCCTATGGACAAAGTTTTGAGAGGCTAAGTACAGTCCTATATGATGTTCCCGGAAGTCGGTACTGACCGGACCGTCCAGACGGCAAAGTGGAACCAGCCCAGCAAGATGGGTGGGTCGGACGGCAAAACGGACACCGGGAATGAGCTGGGCGCACCAGAAAACCCCTATAGACAAAGTTTGGAGAGGCCAAGTAAAGCCTACTATGGACCTCCAGGAATCGGTTTCCGACCTGACCCCTCAGACGGTCAAGTGGAAGCAGCCCAGCAAATCGGGTGAATCGCGCAGCAAAACTGATGGCGGGAATGGATTCTCCGCCCCCGAAAACCTTTATATGCAAGATTTGAGAAGTCTATCTTGAAAAATAAGCGAAAAAACTAAGTTCAAAGTCGGACCCAAAATTCACCAACTTTGGCCGGCCAGTACCCAAAAATGGTGCAACTTATCGGAAAACGAATTCAAGATTTTACAACCCCAACATGTCTAGCATTACGCCAAGTAATTAGTTTAGCCCCATATATAGCGCAATCTGACTTATTACGGCTAATGTTAAGCATACTTTTGGGTCATTTTAGCGTTTTGACCGACTTTGGACCCCAGCCAAAAATTTTTTCCACCCCCGGGAAGCATAAAAACTAGCCTATCGGCTTATTTTTGTTGCGTACTCCAAGAATATATATGGTTTTCATAGGCAAAAATCTCTAGTTATTACGCCTACAAAACCCCCTTATGAGACATCAAATCAGAGAAACCGGAAAAAAACATCACTCTCGTAAGCGATTTTTGGGGCAACTTTTTAACGGAAAGTGGTACGGGGATGAAACTTCGCACACATACTAAACTCGACACGTACAATTTTTTGCGCACATAATCTGCGCAGCTCCTGCGCAGCCTTGTTTTACACTGTCATTTGACCATAAGCACTCATATTTTAGGGGTCGCTACCGCGACCCCTATGACAAGTTAGACTAGTATTCAATACAAATGAAACCTGTAGTTTTCACCGGTTTACAAGTTTGCTCTACAGGAAAGTACTCGATACGCTGATAACGCAAACTGCATATACAAGGGCGACAGTGGTCACAGTCTTTGAAGACTGAAATTTTTGAATTTTTTCAAATTTTCCGTCTTTCAGCACCCCCTGGGTGAATTTTTTGAAACGGCCGCTCCCTGCCGAAAATATTTTGGGAGCGGCCGCCCCCCACACCTGCCCCCCCCCTTTTCAAATAACAGGTCGCTCCAGTAAAATTTACAGGTTTTTTCTCGTAAAAACTACAGGTTTGGTATTCGATTTAGGATTGTCAAAAAAGTCTAACACAACTACAGGCTTCTTTAGTATCTTCTACAGGAAACTCTTGTAATAAAAACTACAGGTTTCCTTAGAATTTTTTACAGGAAATTCCTGTAATTTTTACTATTCGAGGGGCCGGTAAAAATACAAACGTTACTTTTGTGGGAAATACAGGAAGCTCCGCTAGTGACTGACCGCACAGGAGCACTTTTGCAGAAAACTACAAGAATTCCAGTAATTTCTACAGGAGTCTTACTGACATCAACTTTGCTGTGAAATTACTCGCTAACCGTAAGAGATCCGATCTTCATTTCAAAAACTCGTTAAGATATACCAGTCGGGCAACAAGATATGTGAAAATGAACAAAATCGGCGATGGTCGAAAAATCGGCCAAAAATGGACCCCCCCTTAAGTTTTCTCGCAACAGAAGACGTTTTAACTCAAGCCGAGAAAACTGACCCTATGCTAGTGCGAAATTTCATCCTGCCAAAAATCACGCGAATCCATTGAGTAGTTTATGAGAAATCGATGTTCAAAACAATAATTGCAGTTTTTGCTAAAATGGTTTTCTCTAGCATAAAGCGACGAATTCCAGCTACTAGGCATTAATAAATGTGATAGAGTGTGTATCGATTGAGTATCAGTAATTCAAAATTCTCCCTAAGATTTGGCAGTAATTACTGGAATTATCAGTAATTCTGGAAAAACTGATAACCTAAAAATAGCCAATGAAAGCTCCCAAAATAGTTTATGGGTCATATTGACTTAACCACCAGAAATAGTTCAAAGGTTGTAAAAACAAAAATGTTCACTTTGGTACCCTTTTTCCATACACAACAACCAATCCGGTGTATCGAATCAACTATATACATATTGAGAGAATAATGGCAAAACTAAAAATTTCTTATCTTTTCATCGAAAAATATGTAAGTGACTGATTCCAAATATGTAATGTCATTTTGTGATCAGTCACTTACATATTTTTAGATGAAAAGATAAGAAATTTTTAGTTTCCAAATATGTAATGTCATTTTGTGAAGTTTCATTCACTTTCATAAAGAATTGGGGCCTATAAGGGTAAATTTACACAAAATGCATACCAGCATAAGCAAATAAAATACATTACAACAATAAGCACTACACCGACACTGAAGAAGATATCTTGCAAAGGAAACTGGGTTATCCGTCCAGAGCTGTGATTTTGGCAACAATCTGTTGCGTCTGACAAGACCATTACTAACCTGAAACTCTAAACTTTGCCAAATTGTGTCTATACCTATATTTATATAAGTTTTTTGTAATTATTATTGTAATTAAATCAGTCTGCTTGCTACTTTATTAAATTAAACGTTAATTTGCTGCTGCATATAAATCTGGTTTTTGAACGGACTTCTTTGTCGATTCTGGACTCTATTATTCATACAATCTTAGCAGAAGCCAATACGGATAGACAAGTGTTGGAGCTATTTTGCTTATTTATACAGTTTTCCTATATACACCAATTTTTGCAAAAACTGTTTAGCACAAACAGCAACTCATAGTGGCACACACAATTGGTTGCTTTTAACAAAAATATTTTTAAAAGATCAGGGGCCAATGTTATCAACGTCTAAATCCGGGTTATCTCGCAACCCCGGGTTCACTTGACTATCTTTAACACATGGTGTTAACCCGGGTTAGCGACTTAAGGGGGGGGGGTCGCTTTTTGGCCGATTTTTCGACCATCTCCGATTTTGCTCATTTTCACATATTTTGTAGTCCTAATGGGTCCCCAAAACAAGACAGGTGCGTTTTGCGCAATATTGCTTCAATCGTTCTGTAGAGGCCTTCAAAGGTTACCTCGACATGTGTTAAACATAGGAAAATGAAAAAGTTAGGTTAAAAAGTTTGTGGCAGAAAAATTTTTCGCTGTATGCAAGATACAGCGCTGCAACCTTGTTGTACATGTTAAGGACATATCAGAGAGTGCAAATAACCCTTCTGGAACAATTCTGTTGAGTGTCGGATTTTTGGCGATTTTTCAAAGTCAAAATTTCGGAAAATTGGTGCTTTTTGTACCACGAAAAACAGGACCAGCAAAACATTTTCGCCTCTCCTGCACGATTGGCAAAAGCTACAGAAATCGCTTATCGATAGTTGCACTCTACACTCTTAGAAATGTTCCAGTAGAAAGTACTGGAATCTTAGTAATTTCCTACTAAAGTGCTCCAGTGCGATAAAGACATAGCGGAGCGATTAGTATTTTCCTACTAAAGTAGTCCAGTATTTTAAAAACTACTGGAAATAGCTAGTAAACTTTACTAGATAATCTATGCAGAACACTTTACTGCCTTGACATACTAACTACTGGAATTTCCAGTAGTTTCTACTGGATATTTAGTATTATATACTGGACCCCCCAAAACTTTTTGGGGGAAAAATACTGGATTTTCCAGTAATTTCTACTGGACTCAGTAGTAGATTCTACCAATCTCCTAAAATAGTCTGAGCACCAAAAATACTGGATTTTCCAGTAGTTTTTTTACTACTTTCTCCAGTGGTTTCTACTAGACTCCTAATACAGTCTGCGTACCCAAAATACTGGATTTTCCAGTAATTTCTACTGGTTTCTCCAGTAATATCTACTAGACTTCTAAAATGCTCCGATCACCGAAAATACTTGATTATCCATTAATTTCTACCGGTTTTTCCAGTAATATCTACTAGACTCCCAATGTATGTAGTCTGAACACCTATGAAAATACTAAATTTTTAGAAAGGACACATTTTCTCTGAACTAAACTGTATGCGTTTCAACCTTCACTCCATTCATAATGGGCGATTTTCCCAACGTTGGAAAATCCCCCGCGTTGCCTTCACCGCCGTCAGCACCCAAGCAGGTGCATAACGGCTACAAAAATGAGCCCCTTAACTTCTGGTGATACAGAAGCAGAGACCAGGACAAATGACTTGCCCAAAATCTGATCGCTGAAAACTTGTTCGTTTATCCCCTTATATACTCTCATTGCAGCATCAGCGTATCGAGTACTTTTGTACTGGATTGTCCAGTAGTTTTAACAAGATAATCCAGTATTATATACTGGACCCCAAAAATATTTAGGGGATGAAACTACTGGATTTTCCAGTAATTTTTACTAGTTTCTCCAGTAATATCTACTGGTCTCCTGAAAAACCCCGAGCATCAAAAATACTGGATTTTCCAGTAATTTTTACTGGATTCTCCAGTAATATCTACTGGACTCCTGAAAAACCCCGAGCACAAAAAATACTGGATTTTCCAGTATTTTTTACTGGTTTCTCCAGTAATATCTACTGGACTCCTGAAATAATCCGAGCATCAAAAATACTGGATTTTCCAGTAATTTTTACTGGTTTCTCCAGTAATATCTACTGGACTCCAGAAATGCCACGAGCACCAAAAATACAGGATTTTCCAGTAATTTCTTCTGGTTTTGCCAGTAATACATATCTCCTGGATTCCTAAAATACTCCGGTCACCAAAAATATGGTTAATGCTCATGAGTATGCATTGATTTTTATTAGTTATTAGGTAACACTGGTACGTACTTCGTTGTAAATTCACGTAGTGTTTGTTTGTGTTGTGCTGTGTTAACGTTTGTTTTCCGAAAAAAAGCATTGAAACCGCTATACAGATAAATTGCAGTTGAGAATTATGTTCTTCATTAATGATCTCTCTTGATGATATGGAATATAAGCAAACTCAGGCAGTCATTCTTTTACCGGTAGCTCCAATTTCTGTTCCTTTTACCTTTTACTCTTTCAGTCAGCAACCCGTCGAAGTTCTTTAGTTTTGTCTGCACCAATTTTTTAAGAGCAGAACATCAACCAACCAAACCTTAAGGTATCACACAAATTATGCAAAATTAACTTTAATTTCTGTCGACGACCAAAAACCTTAATTTCATTGGTTAAAACTACACAGAATCCGTTTAAAATTCACTGGCTTTCGATTTTAATAGGATTGAACAAAAACGATTCAAATTTTTGTAGCAGCAAAGCCGATACTTCCAGTTACTGGTGTATCTACCTTGCCATACACTGTATCAGCATTATAATTTAAACACTTGCAGTAAATGCAGACATCTTTACGACTGACTCATGTTATTCTCAGCATAAAATAATGCAGCTTACTTTTAAATTGCTAGAAAATTTAGTAACGTAATAAACGCGTGTTAGGGCATATTAAGAACTTAAGGTGGTGACTCCTTTTTGGTACATATATGTCATTGGTTGGCGGCTCAATTCCAGATGAAACAGCTTGATGGAACTTTCAAAACAAGTTCCTTTAGCATTCTAACACTCTCCGCACAATTCCGCTTCAAAAATTTGACATTTGCGTTCAGGACAGTTTTTACCAGTTTTAGAAATTGGTCAGAAGTTGCACAGTTATATATACTGTAGCTATATTCATTTGAAAGATCTCGTTGTGCTTTATATTTTTGCGTTTTGAAGCGAAGTTCTCGCTTTGCGCTATCGTGAGATAGAGACAGTCTTCCTATTTTGCCCTCCGAAAGCTGTCATTTTTGTAGAAATCAAAGATTGCATTACTTGTTAAGCGACGCAAACCGTCTCAAACTCTGCAAAAGCCAAAATTAGTTTCATTGTTTTCCTAAAAGAGAAAATATTAAGCTATGTTTTGATAGAAATGAATTCTTAACTCCAAGTAATAAATGAGTAATAATGGTTCAAAGTTGATGACTCCAAAAGGAATCACCACCTTACAAATTCTTAGAAATATTGCCAACTTCTTTTGGAAATAAAAATTATTAATTGAATCCAGCATTTCCTGCTGTCAGATTGCATAAGTAGGTAAGTAGAATTTAGTCTGCTCTAAGCACCATTGGAACGGCCAAATATTTCATTTCGTGTTCAGAGTGTTTCACGAGTCCAGTAGATATTACCAGTATCAATCACTTATGGGAAAACCACTACTTTTGCGTTTCGGTATATTTTAAGACTCCAGTATATATTTTTGGTGACCGGAGTATTTTAGGAGTCCAGGAGATATTATACTGCTAAAAATAGAAAAAATTACTAGATAATCCTGTATTTTTGGTGGACGGGATGTTTTTGGATTCCAGTAAATATTTCTGGAGAAACCAGTAGAAATTAGTGGAAAATCCAATATTTTTGGTGCTCGGTGTATTTCAGGAGTCCAGTAGATATTACTGGAGAAACCAGTAGAAATTACTGGAAAATCCAGTATTTTTGGAACTCGGTGTATTTCAGGAGTCTAGTAGATAGTACTGGGAAAAGTAGTAAAAAGTACTGGAAAATCCAGTATTTTTGTGTTTCGACACTTTGTACGAGTTTGGTGCAATTTAATACTGGATCCAGTACAAATTACTGGAAAATCCAGTAAGTTGAATAACCCAAATCCAGTAAATGTTACTAAAATATTTAGTAGAAACTACTGGAGAAACCAGTAATTTCTTACTAAGACATTTCCAGTACTTATTACTGGACTACCTCCAGTACTTATTACTCCACCATCCAGTCAAATCTACTAAAGTGTTTAGTATTTCTGAGCTACTGGAGTTGTTCCAGTAGAAACTACTGAAGTATTTCTAAGAGTGTACGCATACACAGAATTCTTATGACAGTAGTTGCAAATTTCTACCGTTTGTAGTGCTCTCAAAAAACTTGCCACAAAATGGGCTAATTTTGCCAAAAATCATCATTTTGCACAATTTTCACGTTTTTTTAATAATTTCTCACGCGTTACCCACTCGAAAGTCACCAAAATTGGCATATAGAACTCTCAATGCCTGCCTGACATTAAGGTACAGGCAAATGCTTCACGGTAGAACTTTTCTGTCGTGTCGGCTCCTTTGATCTCTTATAGGTCACAAAAGTCAATTTTTGAAATTTCCAAGATATAGACAAATTGGGTATCATTCGATAGCTACTGATGAGCTGAACAACTTTTCTAATACAACGATGTGTCGGAAATGTAGTATCTGAAATTTAGTGCAAGTTAAAGTTTGAGGGCACAGTTAGCTGAAAAAGGCTCAGTTCACAATTGATGAATGTACTGTGAACGACTGGATGGATATTCCGGAGTCGTTTTAGCATTAAAATATTAGCCAACCCACAGAATTAATTTGCCATATTAGTCGACCTCAATTTCGCTACCGTTCTGTCTCAACATGACTTTGGAGGGCAAATCGCAGTGATTTTCAAGTTTTCCAACTTTATAGCTGAATATCTCTGTCATTGTATGGTTTCGAATTCTAATGTTTTGTCTTGTTTTTGAGAACATATGTACCTATATTGTGTGTGAAAATGAGCGAAATCCGTGACTATCGATTTTGACCCAAAGCGACCCCCCCCCTTAACTCGGGTTTGGGCGTTGATAACATCGGCCCCTGGTGAAGCCTATTCTTTTACCCCCTGTAAGAATTTATGATTTCAGGACGACTTTGCCTAGGGGTAAATCAACCTCCGCTTGTCCATTTGTAATGTATTAACTTTTTAAATTTTATCCGTGTTGAAGTTTCCACCTTCAGTTGTAAACTGTGAGTTGTGTACGGAAATCAAGTGTCATAGTTGACCCGTACCTTGACGGTCAAAGAAAACATTCTGAAAAACATTCAAAATGATAAAGTCTAAAAGACTCCCTCTATATATAGGTATACGTTATAGACATTTATTTAGATAAGCCTATTTATTGCTTCAACTGTGGCAACAAAGAAGCACAGCTGCAGATCCAGCAAAGCACCCGTGACAAGAAAAGGCCCATCATCTAACCTTAAGGATGAAACGGAGCCACGAAGAACATCTAGATCAGCCTATTCTCAACAGATACTCAGATTCCGTTGTCCGCTAACAGAGCTTGTCATATTTCCATCTGCTTTGTGCACGCATGGGTAACGCCTACACACACTCAAGCAAGGCAAAGCAGAGGAGTGCCGCCAAGCCTGTCACCAAAAGACACATTACAACGCCCAGGTAGGACGCAACGAGGCGTAAAGTGCCCAGGCAAGGCAAGCGTAGTGGCTGAGTGCCACATTTGAAGACAAAAATGGCAACGAAAAATCTCGAAGAAGGGCACATTTTCCAGAATTTTCCGGCTTGACTAAGTTTACATTCCCCAGTTCTTTTCCTACTGAGCAATAAAGCATCATCATATCGTTTTGCTTTCCAAAAAACAAAGCCTTTGGCTTTTCAACATTGTTCCTCAAAACTTTTCAACTTCCATTTTAGTACCCCCCACCCTATTCACTTTAACTCTGATACTTGGATGAATCCTTAGGTGCTGGTTCGGGTATTTGCAGCAAATTTTGAAAGACTGTAATTTGCTCAATTTTTGGAGTTCAACAATAATTTTTATATCATTTTAAAGCTTAAAATGTGCTTGTTACAACTAGGTACAGTATAACTGTCTCATTTCAACTCTTCGGCTTGAACAACATAATATTTGAACAACGACTTGCAATAACATGAAAACAATTTTTCAATTTTTGAACATGGATTTCTCGAAGTGTGGGAAAACTCACGAAAAGCGACCAGTTCAGGCTTCAAAAGAAACGTCTTCCCGAGGGCTATTTTTCTGAAATTGTTTAACGAGTAAAGAAGCTCAAGATTTTGAGAAAAACGTAAATTTGGTCCGATTTTCGTCAAAATTTTCAAGTTTGGACGCTTATTTCTCTCGAACTGAGTCAAAATGCAAAACCATGAAAAATAGCCCTCGGCAATTGTCTCAAAAATACATGTGTAAAACCGTTTTTAATTGATTGCATGAATTGAGAGAAATCCGTGTTCAAAACAATCTAGTTGCGATTTTCAAAATTTCACATTTTCGCTGCTGTGCGCCGGCAGAGATACCGCAGAGAGATCTCCTTTGGGCGTAAGATGTCCTTTAGGACCACAAATATGGACAATACTTGACCAACGGACCAGAGCTGTTGAAGCTGTCGAAATCTTGCAATATTTGTTTTTTCTAAAAATGGCCAGTTTTGTACCCCGAAAATCAA
Organism: Trissonchulus latispiculum; assembly: GCA_030248195.1. Lineage (NCBI taxonomy): Eukaryota > Metazoa > Nematoda > Enoplea > Enoplida > Ironidae > Trissonchulus > Trissonchulus latispiculum. Next base: position 14,949 of record JASAND010009405.1, on the reverse strand, counting down.
TTTTCGCTGTTATCTCTTAAACCTTCTTAACGAATCGAAGAAAACTCTCAAGAGCAAAGTTGTAGGTCTTGCTGAGAGGATTCGAACGACTATAAGTTCATCCATGTAGGGTGGTCACAGTGCAAGTTATGGCGGAATAAAGCTAATTTCTCCAAAACTCACATTTTCAAGCCGCGACTTTTCTAACATGTTTTATAGGGTAAATAATGTAATTGTAGCAAATTTGAATAAATTTCAAAGACAATTGCGCTTTTAAAGCCCAAAAATACACGAACCCGAACCAGCACCTTAAGAAGCCGTCAGGGCAAGTTTGGGCCGACTGCCGGAGGACAAGCGGCCGCTCTGAAACACTACCAGTCGGCACATCAATTTCCGAAACAAAGCTGACCAAATCCAGTTATCTAAGGAGTCGCCGACTACATTTTCTGAAATCTATTTCTAAATGTTGAGGACCATCCTACACTATCAATAAATAGTTTAATACAAACTAGCTGTTCACGCTCAACAAATTGATTTATCACTTGCAGAAAGCCTAAGCTTATACATACCGCAGTTAGAAGACCACGCTGAGTTCAAGTATAGCAAATTTTTTAATTTCGCGAAATTTTGAGATCTTATCGATTTGTAAGGGGGGACCAAAAATTATAATCTTCGATTTTCCTGAAAACTAGTATAGACGGTTTTCGGGGTCGCAGAAAACTAATTAATCTGAACTCTTGTTTTTCGTTAGCCCAGTATAAAGCCTAGTTCACAGCCAGCAAGTCAAGTCACGTCACGTCAAGTTAAAGTCAAAGTCAAATTAAGTCAAGTCAAAAGTACGCGAAAGCATTCACAACAGAAGTCACAACGCTCCGCCCAGTGTAAGAATTTGACCAATCAGAGTCTTAGCCGCCTTTAAGTTCCGTCCAAAATTTTGCCCAACTGGTGATATTTTGCTTAATGATTTAGAACTTAGAATATTAAAAGGTTTAGTTTAAGAAATTAAAACTTTTAAAACAACGTTTATGATTCTATTGCTAAACTAAATGCAATAAGTTTTGAGAAAAATCTGCTAAACAAAAAGTGTGACTCGTTAAAATTTTGTTTTTATAATTGTAGCTTTTATTTCAATTTCAATTTATTTTTACAATCAAAGTAATCGGAGTAATCTTCAGTAGAGTCTTGTTAATTTAATAGTATTTTCATAGCCGTACAGTAGTACTCCAGAATAAAAACTTCAAACGAAACACTAAACACACGGCACAAATTAATTGCGCCTGTTTAGTGTATAGAGTATAGACATGTCCGATCTGATTGGCTGAATTTTCAAGTTTTCAAGTCAAAGTAGAACGTTGGTCTACTTTGACTTGAAGGGCTTCAAGTCAAAGTCCAGTCACGTCAAGTCAAAGCTACCTGTGAATGCTGAATTTTACGTGACGTGACTTGATTTGACGCGAACTTGGTGGCTGTTGTAAACTAGGCTTAAGAGTACATCGTAAGCTTAGAAGTTTAGCTTATGCTGAGCTAACGAAAAGCTGAATTGTTCTGCGAACCCGAAAACCCACGTATAAATTTTTCAGGTAAGTAGAAGACAAAATTTTTGGTTCCCTCTAACAATCGAAGAAATTTCGCGAACACTTTATGATATTTGAACTCTGACTGGTCTAAAATATATCCATACCAAATTTAAACTCATTTGGTCGTTTAGCGGAATCTGAACCTGGGGGGGGCTTTCCTGAAAAGATCCCAATCCTCTGATTGACGCTTATCAGACTTTCTTTCTACCAAAACCAGCAGGTGGAACCTCTTGACTTGAATTAAAATTTTGAGGAAATCGAAACTGAATTTGTGAATTCAGACATTACAAGGACAATAGCAGCTCTAAGCTTCATTAATCATAAAACTTTTATTTTGTCAAAATATCAAAACCTTTACTTGCCCAAAGCAATGCAATATAAAATACAGCTAACAGTGAAAAAAGGTAAAGTATACTTTTATAAACAGAACAGACAATGCGGAATAATAATAATGCTTGAAAAGTTAGCGGCGTCATTACAAGACCTACTAAATCCGAAACCATACTCTTGTAAAAACCCAGTTTTTTGAGAAATTATCAAAATGATACTTCAAAATACTAAGTTTAGATTAATAATATTTTAAATAACACTTCAGTATACATTTAAAACTTGGAAACAAAGCACAGTGTGTATTGCTTCATTACGTATAGTGTGTGTTAGGTACAAAGAAACAGACATGATATAAAGGCACGCCAACACTGCAAGAAAAATTTAAACGAGCATCTAAACACACACAGACACAGTGATAGAAACACAATACCAAAAATTTTTCACACTTTGAATTTAATTTTAATTCCTGATCTGATCTACCAGACTAATCTCGGTTTCGTGTTTTGCAGTTAATTCTGATCTCTACTTGAGCTACTCTAGTTTGTGAAAGAAGCATTTCTCTAAAAAGACGATTAATTTGACTCCGTACTCAACAACTCAAAATATATTTAATGAGATTTATCGATCGTTCAAAAAATTCTAGGCTCGCACGCAATATACACATGCATAACAGCAGCAAATTGTGAAAACAGGGAACAGTCATTTAATAAAAAACCTAAATGAAAATCTGAAAGCTAATCATGAAAATGAAAATAACAACACTGGCCTAAATGGAAAGGAATAAAACAGATAACTAACACCATAACAGCTATAGTCAGAAAGCGGCAAATCAATAAATACTTGAACCGGAATCAAAGCAATTTCACTGTTACACAGTTCTAACAAACTTGCGACCGAGCATAAACTACCAAAACCATTAATTGCTTAATTTTCACTAAACTTAGCTTGACGTAAGAGTACAAAATACAAATACTTTAAATATATATTACATAAAAATTTTCCCAGCATATTTCTTCATATTCATATTCATATATTCTATATATATATACATACTTCTAAGCATAGTATACACAATACATGCACATTACAACAATAGATAAACCCAAAATAAAATGTCTAAGCACAACCATAGTAGTAGGAGTATGTTACATGAATTTTACAGGACAGGCCAAATGACAACTTATACAGACAAAATATACAAAACTTGATTGACTACGTATAAATACGTTACATTAGTACAGTAATTAACAACAGTCCTCTGAAAATAAATAAATCTCTCCCGCCACTGTTTAGAGCTGTATTTTAATTAGAATAAATTTCAGCTACCATAATTTTGAAACCCCAAAAAGAAAAGGCGAAACAAGAATTAGTTAACATATAAGGATGACCATATATATGTATGCAATTACATATGCTACAACTGCAACGCTTATACGTAACGTATATCTATACACAACTTAGAGATAAGTTGAAACAGTAGGATATATATTCTACATAGACAATGAATGACTCAGATTTTAACCAGCAAAAGTTCATCACCATAAAATTTGAGCGACCCTTTTCTTCACAGCTTAAGTTGAATTTTTTAATTACTTCTTTCTTGGTAATGGGAAACACATGGCTATGTTCACAATTGTAGCAGGGAAATAATTGAAATACGTAAGCCAAGGCGCCACAAACGAGTTTTTTAAAAACAAACCTTGGCAAAGTCTCAATTAGCAACTCCTTTTATGATTGCCCCTTTGAACATCCTTTGAACGCTTCAAAGCTAATATCAACACAAGAGCTGAGAAACGTGAAAGAAAGAGCATATAACCGAGGTATTCTTCAATATCACCAATCATTGATTACTATCCTGTACAAAATGGAATTGCTAAATAAACAGAGTTCTCAATTAATGACACAATGAAAAGTAGATACTTGTACAGCAGGCAAAATACCACCTAATAGTACGATGAAAAAGTCGCTAAATGGACGGTGAAAGAAATGTGGTTGGAGAAAATTCAGAGAAATTAAAACCAGGTTTTTGCCACATTCAAAAACGGCATTCAAAAATAGAACTTGGTACTACTGACGTATTGAAGTAGAAGTTTATGTAAGCTACCGTTCTCAAAAAAATTACAAACTTTTAACACTGAAATTACTGAAAACGTATAGATTTTGCAATTTCATTCTCAAAGCCTGATCTGACCAAACCACAGTTCCATGACAATCTTCACCTCCCCTAGCCAACAAAAAACCACCAACATATTATTTACATAATTATTACCATGTTTCAAATAAGTATCACAAACCCTATAAATTATACAAACATAAGCTAACCAAGAAAAACAGAATTGCTCAGAAGAAGGAGCAGTTTCGTGTCCGTGAGAGCGTTAGGACGCAACCACTGTCGCCTCTAAAGTATCACTTTACTACAGTTCAGTGCACAACAGAACCCTCACTTACATGGGACTTAATAAATATTCTCATTACCGACAGGCCGATGGTTCAAATCTCCTCGAAGCCACGATTTCTTTCAGTAAAATATGATCAACTAATTTCATTTTCATCTCTACTATATCTACAACTATACCTCTACCGAAAATTAACCTAGGTATCATCCTCAGAGGTAGTCGACTAAATTCCCATAACTGAATGCTAAAATGCTCACAAGGAGGGACTCCAACTACCACCCAACTGAAGTATAATCAGATTCCATTGTTATTAGTGGCTTCAGCATACGTGCAATTCTATTTTATATATTGTATTTATTCAATGAACGCTGTCTATGCAATTTTGTGGTAAAAAAATCTTTTCAAAGTTCAGATTTTTAAAAACTTTTAGCTGAAAGTAGATATTAGTCACCGTTTTAATTTTAACTACTACCTAACTTTTCACGCCCAACTTAAAGAAAGCATGAACAAGCTACATCCCAACCCCTTTACTACAAAATACGTAGTTAGTTTAGCTTCGTTTGAAATGGGTGTGCGTACCACACAGGCATACACATTTGCAGATTACACATACGTGCAGATATTATACAAAGAATAAAACTTGTATAGTATTACATGCCGGTTGTAAAGAACGTTTTTTTATCGCCCCAACCGACTTTTGAAGTCACTACAAACAAACAGAGCTGTAGAAAAAACGGCAGATAAAATTTGCTCTGAAAAGAAGCTAAAGTTTACAATTTTATACAGGCGAGAGGCGGCGTCCATCAAAAGTATAGTAATCAAGACAGGCTCATAGGATTCTTCTTTAATCAGGGAGAAAAGGCAGAGACTGTTTAGACGACTGGCTCTGGCTGTACAACAAGATGATGTCTATCAGAACAGTCACTGAAAGTAAACAAAGTAAACTAAACAGAATGTGTACACAGCTAAACAAAATGTGTGCGTTAGAAACAGAAAGTTAACCATGTCCGCCTGTGAATCTAAGTATCTAAACAAAATAAAGGACAAGAGCTCGTAAGCCCTATCAAAATCAAAACAACACATTAAGATAAAAACCACAGGAGACACCATACGTAACTTTGTCAGGAAACACCATGAGCCAGAGACAAAACAGCGCATCAACTGAATAATTACTTTAAAATATCGCACAACTCAACAATAAATATATATTAGCATCGAGAAGGGGAAGTAGAGGACCGACCATGACCTATGACCAGACTGCCATAAAATACGTAAGTTTCGTGGGAGAAAGGGAGGGGAAAGGTGGAAGGCCAATCTTGAAACCCACCTAGATTAGTGTAGCATTTTTTCCGAGAAAAAACTATTGGCAATGTCCATCGTTTTTGGAGGTTGGTCTCAAGTTGATTATTCAAAAAACATAAATCACTACTTAGATTACATAACTTCCATTCAAAAACAAAAATTTTTGTGAATCGCAACTGTTACAATATTATGCTGGCTTCACTCCAATTTATACTGACTGACTGTGTGTGACGTGAACTTAGCACTAACTTGTGAGGAGGGGTCACTGGGGTCCAATCTGTGGGATTCAACCGTTATCTTGCAGATGACGCCCTCGGCCTAATAACTAAGAGTGTGAAGCTTAGTTGCTGTACTCTTGCTGTAGTCTAATTTCGAATACAGACACAGGAGGACAAGGGGGAAAAGGGGGGGAATTTTCCCTCTCGGCGAAGTCGTCTACAAGGGGTCGCGGAATTGCTCCCACAAGGGATAAGAAAATTGTCCAAAAATGGGTGTTACGACTAAAATTTCCACAAATTTTCCCTTAAAACCACTATTTTTTGCTAAAATACTCCGAAAAACGTGTTTTGGCTAAAAATCGTTATTTTTTGGTAAAAAATTGCTATTGCTATTGCTATTACTATTGCTCCCTCTCAATCTGCTCATGAGTGTGTTTAGAAAATTCCCAACAACAGCAAAAACTCAGTAGAAACTAATTTTTAATTCTTAGCAACAAAAGCATATCTCTTTAGCTATTCTCACATTTTATATTTCAGTAGGCCTAGGCCGAGGCAGAGGCCGGGGGAAAGAGCGGTGACGCCAGCTGACCCTGGGAGTATTGCCTGGAAGCAGTGAATGCGTTCAGTTTGAAGAAATAGCAATGGTTGCAGACACGGACCGGCTTCTCATAGCCGATTCCCGGCAGGGCCATAGTGTTGGCACTACAGTTACCGCAGAAAATCTACAACACAAAAAACACAAAAAGCAATAACATGAAAATCACAATTAAGAACAGATTGAACAAACAGAAATAAACTTGACCTATATTTCCAGGTAAAGTAAAATGTTCAGTAAAACGTCAGTTTCAGCAAGCATGCTAATTTTACAGCCGGAAACAACAGCCGAAAATTATTACGATCGATCCTAAGACATGGAACCATTTTGGATGTTTCTAACCATTGCAAAAATGTTCTACAAGACTACGAAAGAACATCATCCGAACAGAGATTACTCCTTTCTTCGTCCCCATGTGAGCGCAGCGAAGGCTAACGAAAAAATTTTAAGGAAGTGTTGGATGGGTGGTGAGATCACAGACGAATTTCAGTAGAATGCGAACTGCTCAATCTGATTTGCAGGAAATTGTCACAGTAATAAAATAGATTCCCCCGTATCAAGAACAAAGAGCAAAAACATCGGGAAAAACTAATTAAAATAAAGTTAGAAATGTTTTATTTAACTTCACCAGACTATGTAGAACTATATAACGTAGGAAATGAAGAGTGTGCGTAGTTCAAAAATATCGCATGGTGTCAGGGCACAGGGCTATGCTGTTGTGTTCTGTGCGTGTGCTAGCCCTCTTCTGCGACTATACTACTACACTAGTTAAAGCAAAAGCCTTAGTCTGAAACAGGAGAGAGTTCCAGTTCCAGAGTGCCTTAGTGACTGCGGGCAGGCGTTTTTCATTATTTCTTTATGATTAATGCCTTGTATCCTTCGTGGATCCGCCTGCTGGCCCCCGTTTACCTCATTTTCTTGATGTACTACACTAGTCTAATAATACAATGATGAGACAGAGGCGAACCTTTCCACAATTGCGGCAATGGTGACGCCGCCTGATGATGGTGAAAGGCGCTCCGCAGGCCACGCAGACTCGACACTCACTGTCCGGAACCCAAACAACGCCTGAAAACACCACAAATGAGACAATTAGGTAAGCTATCTGATCCGAAAAGCCTAAACACGCCTTTAGGAAAAATCGAACCAAAGCAAATCAGCACAACACAGCTGCACATCCCATGCCGTCCTACACAAAGCAGTACATAATCTAAACTTCAAAAAACACTAAAAAAACAAGAAGTCGTTTTTTCACCATTAACCACTTCACCGCCACTGGGCTCCTGTGGACTGGCATCGTCCAGTGACACTTCCAGACCAATCTCTTCCTCAGAACCTCCGGTCTCCGCAGTGCGGCCACAGACCTAAACAAAACAAAGCATAGAATAGACTGAATTACAACTCTCGGCAGTTTCGGAGTTCTCTTAGCGCCAAGTCTACATTTTATGTCATGCCGTATCAGCGGCAATTTCAAAAACAGGTTCTCGCGTTGCCGCACTACCAGCAGCAGTTGAAGCTTCGACAATCAAGTCTCATAGCAAGTGTGCAGCAAGCGTTTCATATAAGACATTTCAGAATCTCAAGAGAAATCTCATGAAATATTAGATGAACACTTCGGATAATAATCATCACGTTGTGATGCCTAATGCAGCAATGCAGCAAACAATAAACAGCAAACGTCAACAAGGCCTCAAGTTTACGTACTCTACAAACTCGATACGTTTTAAATGCCGCTCCCCCTTAACCGTTAACCATTCGAATACATTCAGTTAGCCAATACAGTACAGTACAATACCTCAAAAACGCGAACAGTCTCCTGAGGCTGTAGTACAATCTTGAGGATGGCCCGCAGATCTGAAGGGTAGTTGGTCTGCAGCTGATCGGCCACGCCGGCAATGCAGACAAAGAGGCGATGGATCAGGTCTTCCTGGGAGCGGAAGCGGGAGCGCAGTGAACGCTGTCTCTCACTGAGACTGTTAAGCCTAGAAACAAGATCTCCGTTTATGTAATATGATGATATAAAAATTATTGCGGAATTAGCTACGCTGTCTCTCACTGAGACTGTTAAGCCTAGATAACATACCATGTTATACCATGTTATACACACCAAACAAGATCTCCTTTTACGCAACATGATGATATAAAAATTATTGGAGTATTAGGCTAGCTCAGGTTATTGTATTTAAATCTGCCGAAAATGCCCGTTTTTGAAAAATGTCAGCGTAGAATGTTTAAGCCCTCCTTCCCCCCGAGATTTCGGCCTTAATGTTTCGAGCATAGCAAGCTTAATGCTTAACATAAGCGCAGACTTTGCCCACCCCATACGAAAAGAATAAGTTTTCAAAAATCCCATAAACCGCTGGTTCAATATAACAAACGGGAATCAGTAAATTATTGATTTATTTTAACTGGCGAGTGCAGCCATGGGGTGGAACAGCTGTGCTTCATTCGGTGACATCCTCCGCCTGCGAGAAAACCCAAAAAATAATACCAAAATTTAGCTATCCAAAATTAATTCCAGGGTAAACATTACTATCAACAGCATTCAAAACTATCAGAACGTTAAAGTACTAACCATTCAGCTTCTGCGCGACACCGAGCCGCAGAAATTGAGCTAATCAGGGCCGTGCCATCATCAGTCGATCTGGGCTTGCCGCTGTCTATCGTGGAGCCTGGCGGCGGGAGTGGGCGATTTTTCTTCTGAGCCGGTGGGGAGCCAGGACGCTGGTGAGAATCCTGCGAGGGGGAACCGGAGGAAGGGGAAAGGTCCTGAACGGATATCAGAATTCCGCCACGAGGTGGTAGAGAGGGCTGAGGAGCAGCAGCGGTGCTGTGGAGACTATCGGCGGCATCATCAGGCACAGTATCAAACTAGAAAGAGAAACGGTTAGAACGATAGGTACCAATTCAAGAACATACATGTAGGCCAATAAGTGACACAATAAGATATATGCATAAAATATCCTTGGGTAGCAATTAGAAAACAGCACCACAAAAATTAAGATCAAACAAACCGCATGGTAACAGATTTCATGATGAGTAAACAAAATGTAGCAAGGGAATGAAAGAAAGAACAAAACGAAAACGAGAAGAGTCAGCAAGTTTGACTGAGCAAGCAAACAACAAAATCCAGGGAGGAGGCAAATTGTGGGGGAGGTAATTTCGAGGGGGCGGCTCGGTTCCAAGTGGGGCCTGTCAAAGTATTCTGCCCAAGGTAGCTCTTGTTCATTTTCATTCAAAATAAAGAAAACTCAAAATTCACTGTCCTGGTTTTTGCTTACACTGAGAGCAGAAGAGTCAGTGGAACTGGAATCCTCTTCATCATCAGCATCCGCATCCTCTAGAGGGCGCTCCTCCTCCAGACCAGAGGGCGCCGACGACATCATCTCCTCAATCAGGGGGGCTTGGATCCTAATCTGATCCAGAGAGGGATCTGGAGGGGACCGGATAATGGTCCCATCCACCTCACCCAGACCGTTGGATGTGGCAGATGTAGTAGGCGCTGGCTTAGCAGCAGGTTTAGTACTATGCTTAGTACTGGTACTGGTACCAGTGCCTGTAGTACTGCTACCATTTTTAGCATAGTCTGATATGAGTGTGACATGAGCAGGATTCAGTAGGGGACCGTCAACACCAACTTTAACAGAACTGCTACTGCTGCTGCTAGAAGCGGGATCGTTGAGACAAACAACATCATCCTGATTGCTGCACAGGCTACGCTCCAGCATTTCCAACTCAACTGGACTAAGGGTTTCCAGTAGATCTCTGAAAAATTAATTTCAAGAAAAATATTATGAAATATAAGCGAGGCAGGCTGGCCTTGGGATGTGGATAACAGATATTAATCCTGGCCTATCCCTAGTAGCGGGGGGGCCCTCCCATTCGAGGAACCCCCCATGAAAAGTCCCCCAATGAATTTCTACCTCCCCCATAATCCCAAAAATTGCCAAATTTGACCATTTTTAGCCTAAGATTTCAAAACACTTTCCGGAAAGCAGGATTCTTAACTAAATTTTCGCTACTTTAGCTTAAAAACACCTAAAATTAGTCTTTTTAGCAGTTTATACACAAAATACTCACAAAAATTCGAAAAAATTTTTAAAAATATGCCCCTCATTTTGGGTGAGCCTCCCATGAAGCCTCCTCCCCATAAAAAATTGCCAAGGAATAAGCCAGTAATCGTTCACAATAATCAATAAAAATACCTGCCCTGCTGGCTACTAAGGTAAAGTCTGCCCAAAACAGGAGAGCCAATGGGCGTGCTTTATGACTAATAGGCAGGCTTTAACATAGTGACTGCGTCGGGAGATGTGTTTTACTGATTATTCTACAAAAAATTAACTCAAAAGAAGCATTTAGAAAGGTTGACCTTCCATTCCCCCCTCCTCTCTATACATATTTCTGGGAAGCAGGGCAGTTTAGAGCTCGCCAATATTGCGTTTTCTCTTCGGCATATTTTAGGCATGAAGAAGAAAATAATTTAGGTTCCTAAATTTTTACGTCTTTCGGAGGATTAATACTTAGACAAGAACAATAAGCTTTATGATAGAGTTGTAGTTTAGAGAATGAACTTTATGATAGAGTTCTAGTTTAGAGAATGAACTTTTATTAAGGCTTAACGGTACAAACGCATACCCGGCTACCATATCCTATACGGGGATGTGAAAAAATTATAGAAAAAACTACGTACGAATACAATAATAAAAATAAATAATAAAATAAAATATAAATAAACAATAAATTAAATAGAATAAAATTAGCAAACGTTCTGTAAATGCAAGTAATTTATTGTTTATTTCTGCAGTTCTGTAGTATGGCCTGTATTATCGACTGCATTTATAGTCACACGTTATGGTTACAAGTGTCACAGGTGTAGAAATTCATACGTAAACACAGCAAAATTATTTAATGTTTAATAATGAAAATTAATTCTTAGGTATCAAAATTATGGAAATTATAAGTAAAGTTAAACGTACGTACCTACCTAAACTCTTTATTCTTTGGAAATATTCTAAGTCCCAGCTATAGTAGGACTTTCTTTCTTAAAGGTTCTTATGGTAGTCGCTGAAGGCAGGCTAAAGTCAGCAGTTCTTACGTAAAGTTTGCAGTGTTTTCTTATTGGCCAGAAATTATAGGGAAGTGGCGTGATTTTGCTAGTTCTTAGAATTGTGCTGGTTGATGGATAATTTGCTCCCTTTTTCGTGTTTTTATGTTTCCTGTGCTGTTTCGAAACTTGTCAGTGATGTTACGTAATATGCTCCGTCAGAGAAGGGGATGAAAGGGACCGACCTAGTTTTTATGGTTTTTGATTGAATATGCCCTTACTTTTTGGACAGAAAGACTGGAAAATAGGAGATGGGTTGGCCAAGAGAAGAGGAGACGGTAGCTAAAAGGGGCGGAGCTGATGCTTGTTTAAATACCCTTGCATTTTGTTATTGTGCGCCTTTTCTTTGTGTACGCCTGCCGGTGGCTAGAACTCCGCTCGAACTTGTATCTGTATTTGCCTGCTTTGCCTAGTAAAAGCCTAGCCTTCAGTGACTCTTAAGACAGACAACGATCCACATCACAGCCGTCACAGGTCATTGCCTCTGCACGCTTCCAGCAGAAACCGACGACCTCGGGCCTGTGACATTTGGTAGCAGAGCGTGGTTTGCTCTGTCTACTTTAGATCCACTACAGAAGAAGACGATTAGCCACCGCCACCGTCAGCCGAAGACGAGGAAAACGAGCCAAACCGAAGACGAACTCTGTATGAACTTTCAACCATCTGATCCATCTCAACTGCCTATCAACTTCAACCAGTCAACGCCTTCACTATCATCACCGTCAGTGCCTCCAGCGCCAGCACCGTCGACGATCAGCTTCAGCAACCCTCCACCCGAAGTTCCAGCGCCCAGCCAATTCCCGCTCATCATCACCATCCCTCTCAACATCCGGATTCCGAGCCGTCCAATCCTTTGCCCGAGCTGCCAGTACTACCGTGATCTGCTCAGCGGTCAATCAGTGCCTCCCGGAAGACCGTTGTACGGAAGAGGATTCAATCAGCCTTGAAGACGATCGATTCAGCTCAAACAGTGGTGCCAATCAGATCCGAAGCCGAAGTCCGAGAAACGCAGATTCAGATTGATTCAACCTTCAGCCTTCAATGGATATCTCTCGGTAGGCAATTGCTTGCCCTTGAACTAGAATTTTATTGTTTGTTATTGTATTGTAATTTTGTATAGGACTGATTCCTGATACGCTCAGGCCAGTCCAGGGTCTTGCTGATTCCTGATACGCTCAGGCCAGCCCATAGAGTAGCTGATTCCTGATACGCTCAGGCCAGCCAAGAGTAGACTGATTCCTGATACGCTCAGGCCAGTCCAGAGTTTTTGTGTTCCCCACCCATAAGCTCTGTGTTGCTCCAGGTTCTTCCCTGGCCGAATTTGAGTGAATCCCCCAGCACAGTATCTGGGATAGTTTGAGTATTAAGAGTTATATTGTGCGTATTCCCGGTTTTTCTAGGGCACGCACTAAACAGAGTTCCCCACTCCTGTTGATATTGTTTATGTACTGTATTGTGTATGGCGTCGGGAGGAAAGGGAGGAAATAGTTCAGTTGAAAACTCTGATTCTGAAACTGTTCCAGCGGGACTAAAAATCCGGACTTTGAGAGACTCTGAGAGAGCATTCAAAAACAATAAGAACTCAGGCAAAAATAATTGAGGAGATGCAAAACTGAGTTGGCGATGTATTCGGATAAATTGAAATTCCTTCCCGCTATCCCTGATTTGCAACATATTTCAAATTTGAGAGATGACTTTATGGCATTTAAACAGAGTTTCTTTGACACATATAACGCGAATCCCGGAATGACATGAAACCGGTTTAGTTGGTGCCACAGAGACAGTATCGCTTCCTAAAAGACACCCTCAGACCCTTCTCCGGTAGAACAGATGAGCAATCTATTGATGACTGGTTTGTAATTTTTAAGTTAGGTTGCGATCGCCCAGAACTGGGACGAACAGAAGCAACTACAGGTTTTACCTCACCACCTATCTCCGAGATTTTGCGTTGGATGTGTATAGGTGAGTCTTGACGATAATCAGAAAGATACTATGGATAACCTCGAGTGTGCACTAACGGAGCAGCTTAAGCCTGCAGAGTATGAACTGTTGGCGAGTATGCAACTTCATAACAGGGGTTCAAAAGCCCAGAGAAGGTGTTCAAGACTTTGCTTATGCGGTTCAACGCTTGGTTCAAAAGGCCTATCCGGACATGGATTCCGGATGCTTCAACAAATTTAGCTTAACAGTTTTATAAATGGTTTAAATCCGTTATACAAAACTCAGTTAATTTTGCAAAATCCGTGCGACTTTCGCGATGCGATTAAAAAGGCTCGACAAATTGAAGCTCTTGAAGGTCTTGGAAGGACAACTCAGCGACAAGTCGCAGCAAAATGAGCGACAGATGCAGGTCCGTCCAATGAAAAGTCGGATGTTGAACCACTTCTTACAGAAATGAGCAAAGTTGTGGAGGCTATGAAATTGCAGCATTCGCAAGCCGTAGCACAGGCTAAGAAGTTTGATCAGTTTCAACAGTACGTAAATGAGAGTTTAGTTGAATTGCGGGGAAAGCTAGAGCGTCCCCCACCTAACCCTACCCCCGTAAGTTCCCGGTCTTACTCTAACACTCAAGGTAGGGGTGGGTCCGGTGGTTACTCCGCGAATAATAGGTCCTCGCCGCTAGCTAATGCAACTAGGGACAGATGGACTGCCGACGGAAGACCCATATGCAACCACTGTGCAAGACCTGGTCATTATGCCTACTCCTGTCCACAGCGCAGAGCGCCTACAGGTAGTGGTCCGCCAGAAAGACGTCCACCAAGGTCTGGTCCTACCAACTCGACACGTCAAAATACAAGCAGAACTCCAATTGCTCAGTTGGATCGCAGGACTGGATACCTAAGGGAAGGACCAGTCAACAACTCACATATTCAGAATGAGCTATCCGATATTACCATGACTTTGAAGGCCTTACAAGACGGTCAACAGATCATTGCAAAGAATCAACAAAGCCTACAATCTGCCTATGTCCAGGTCAGACAGGACAACGAAGCTTTGTTCGAACAGAATCAACGGCTGGTTCAAAGATTCTGTGTTGATGACGAAACCGTCCCAAAAACTACTGTTGGAACGATTAGAACTGGAAAATTGGGTCATGAGCTCCAGCAAACAACGAAGGAAGAGGTAACAGCATGCACGAATAGTCGAACACTCCTGCGACAGGACCAAGAGACACAATCCCTTTCCGAGAAGCGTAGGGGAACCAGGAAGCAGCAGCGTAAGAGAAAGACCCAAAGGAAAATGCGAGGAAAAAGTACCTCCTATTCGTATGGTTTCGTTCCTGCACTAATGGTGAGTTTGGCCAATCAGTCTACTCGTTCAGTACGGGACATAGCTCCAGTAAATGGCGTACCTGTTCCCGATCAAACCTTTGCTGTGCCAAACCAAGGAAGGGAAAGCCTTTTGGAATCTACCGGATCCAGTTCCAGGCAAAATCGAAGCACATGTG
>JASAND010009404.1:0-12624 GCA_030248195.1 Trissonchulus latispiculum | reverse complement strand
CACTGGTCATTATGGTCTAGATGGCCTATTGACCAGTGATCAAACCCCCTAAAACAGCGTTTTTCGGGGTTTTGGTTGGGGGGCATATACAGTAAATCGACTACGCTCGTTTCAATGAGCATATTTTCAGAACCGACGGAAGTAACCACTGGTCACTATGGCCTAGGTGGTCTATTGACCAGTGGTCAAACCCCATAAAACAGCGCTTTTCGGGGTTTCGGTTAGGGGCATATATAGTAAATCGACTACGCTCGTTTCAATGACCATATTTTCAGAACCGACGGAAGTGACCACTGGTCACTATGGTCTAGGTGGCCTATTGACCAGTGATCAAACCCCCTAAAACAGCGTTTTTCGGGGTTTTGGTTGGGGGCATATATAGTAAATCGACTACGCTCGTTTCAATGAGCATATTTTCAGAACCGACGGAAGTGACCACTGGTCGCTATGGTCTAGGTGGCCTATTGACCAGTGGTCAAACCGCCTAAAACAGCGTTTTCCGGCGTTTTGGTTGGCGGCAATCGACTACGCTGGTTTCAATGAGCATACTTTCAGAACCGACGGAAGTGACCACTGGTCACTATGGCCTAGGTGACTTATTAACCAGTGGTCAAACCCCATAAAACAGCGTTTGTCGGTGTTTCGGTTCGCGGCATAATATATAGTAAATCGACTACGCTCGTTTCAATGAGCATATTTTCAGAATCGGCTGAAGTGATCACTGGTTGCTACGGGCTAGGTGGTCTATTGACCAGTGGTCAGACCACCGAAGACAGTGGTCATTGTTTTTAATAGAGAATCTTCTGGGAGTAATAAATTGCAGACTACTTCTGCCTAAGAGCAGCGCTCCCAAAAATTGGAGGAAGGACAAGTAGGAAAAAATGCTCCTTGCAGTCGCATGTAAAATGCAATATGAGCTATGATGGTCAACATTTAAATATGTCAAGGACAAGATTTAAAACGTCTAATATGAGCCAGCATCTAAATCGGTAAAGGACAAGCTGTAACTGGCTAATATGAGCCGCCACGTTTCTCTTGGGCTCATATTGACGCGAGGATACTAAGTTGAGTTAGCTATTTTTCACTTTTCAAATTCGCATGTACACGTAATTGTCATGCCATATATACGTGTGGTCTTGATACAATAAGTAAAGTCAATCCGTGGGTAAGCACACATCAAATTTTCACACATCAGCTGTGTATTTTATTGTATAAGTGCTGTGTACAGTAAGCCGATACTGAAGACTTGAAGAATACCGGTTTACAGGAGCTTTATGCATTTGTTTCTAGTTTGCAGTGTGTGTCTATGATTTAGAAAACTGGTATATACCAAATGTATATGCCACTTAATTCAACTTTAAAGGAGAGAACTTTAGCTGCTAAAAGTGTTCACATATATACCTTAAATACGGTGTTTGAGCTAGTGAAATTGGATTCAGACAGGACACCTATAACCAAACATTATATGAAGCTAATGACATTACGCAAGACGGTGAGGATTTGTTCAGACTTGGGATTGGGAATAAAAGTAAAGAGTCTGTAGGCAAGATGGTAAGAGGTCGTCGTGATGTCAAGCCGTTGAAACCACGGCAGCGAGCGTCAATATGAGCCCAAGAGAAACGTGGCGGCTCATATTAGCCAGTTACAGCTTGTCCTTTACCGATTTAGATGCTGGCTCATATTAGACGTTTTAAATCTTGTCCTTGACATATTTAAATGTTGACCATCATAGCTCATATTGCATTTTACATGCGACTGCAAGGAGCATTTTTTCCTACTTGTAGGTAGTGATAGTATCAAGAGTACATAATAAGTAAGAGTTTGCTACTAGGCATGCTGTTAGTTATCAGAGCAAAAGCTATGCTCTGCTCGCTAACGGCTGCCCCCTCCCCTCCCGCGAATTATACCCATCACTTCAAAGAAATTCGCGCGCTATGTTTATGTTCTAAAGCTCGAAGCAGGCACAAAATGTGCGCACGTACAGCTTGTGTTTCGAGCTTTAGCATACGAGCATAGAGCGAGTGAGCGAACCCCCATTTCGAGCGGGTATTGATTTGAGGGAAGGTAGTCAATGAGGGTCTGATTTACGAAGGGGGGTTAGCCGTTAGCGAGCAGAGCATAGCTTTTGCGTTGATAACTAACAGCGTGCCTAGTTGCATTCTCTTAGTTATTATATATTCTTGGTGATATTGAAATCGATATGTCTACGCTTATCGTTGCTTGTTTTCTGTTGCAGATATTTGAGTTCTGCTCCGACTGTCTGCAGCTGTCGGTTTCAGCCAGCTCCTTCCTGGAACCGCTCTGCTCAACCCTGGCCTTTTGGTCTGGTCGTCCAAATGAAGCCGCTTGTCGACATTTTGATCTGCTTTGGTCCAAATTGTCGACAGCAGTTTTGGAGGCGGCCTGCAGGCAGGACAACATTTCGCCGGCTGTTGACGAAATGATCCGTTTGCTCTGGCGAAATTCGACCAAATGTGTCGATGACGGGCAAGATTTTCCTGAAAAAGTGTGTCAATTGATTGTGAAGCTATCGCAGACAGTATGGAGACAGGTGCAAGACAATCTGAACGACAAAACTGGCATTACTGCTGCAACGGCAAGCCAATTGCGCGTGCTGCGCTGTTGCATGCAGTGTGCTGCGCGCGCATGCGCAGATCAGATTGCTGTAAAGCCGCTGGTAGACTTGACAATTTCTATGCTGAAGATGAACCCGCCGGACATAGAGCCAACGATGTTTTGGCGCTTGTTATCTGAGCTCCTTGTGCTGAGAATCCTGCAAGAAGTGCAAGTGCTTGAGCAATTACAGCAGCAAAGCTCTGCACTTACTGCCGCGCTGCAAGACGACGACCCAAATAAGTCCAACTATTTGGAATTTTCCATTTGTTTTACGGAAATTTGCATTCAAAAGGCAGAAGTTACTACTACTACTACTATTGCTACAAACGACGCTATTTTGCATAGTAATTGTTGCATTTTGCAGTCATTTTTGGAAAGTGGGGAATTTCAACAACTTCTGGCACAGTGTGTCAGTGTTGCACTGCGCCGGCGCCACGGCGAACCTAATTTGCATATTTGGCCCCTGATGGAGTCGGTTCTACGCATGCGCAACCGGACCACAGCTCAGCCCCTGCTATCTACTGAGGTCGCTGTACAGATTTTACTGGAGTTAAGTAATTTTTTGGACGGCGGCAATAGCTTTTCGTCGCCAAAAATTGCCGTAGCAGATTTGCAGTTTGGATTTCTGCAGTCACTAATTGGGCTAATTGATTGCCTATTCGAATTCTATCCAACCATTATTGACAGGCCAACGGGTCGGCAGGTTTTGCTCAGACTATGGGAGCTATTGGCTGATTTTGCCTGCCTCGAAGAGCCACAAGATTCGACTATTTCTTCGCTGGAGCAATCACTAAATTCTTTAATTTTTCGTGTTTTTGGCCAAATTTCGACCGTCAATAGAGCTGATTTGTTGGACGGTTTTGTAGCAATCGTGTTTGATCGTGTTGTGACTGGCACGAGGGCCAATTTACGACTATCCGAACTGCTGATTGAGCTGGGCAGAACCGTTGATTTCGAGCCAGAATCCGTGAAACGAATTTTCCGAACGGATTTTGGCGGTTCCTCCCGGAACTTTGCCTTGGCCAGTCTTGTGGAGGAAGCCACTCTGACGGATTGGTTGGACCTGTTTGCTCGATTTGATTTGGTCGTTTGTCTGGACTGGAACAAATTCAAGTTGTCTGAAGGTGTGTGAACAGTCTTGCTTTTTCAGTTTCTTTTTTTACGAAAATTTGTTGGTCTTAGAGTGACAGTTTACATTTAGCCCTCTTGCTGTCTCAGTTTTTTGAAATTTGAATGGTCACGCGCTGAAATTTTTGTAGGGTTTTGACCCCCCCCCCCCGGGAAGGGGGAAATGGGGGGAGGGCTTCCGAAAGGTGGGGGGGGCGAGTCCAAGGTATAAAATACCAAAACGTTTTAGCGAAAAATTAGCATATTTTAGACAAAAACACAAAAATCGCTGTTTTTAAGCTTAAAATTAACTTATAAGTCCATAAATTAGCTAAAAATTCGGAAAGTTTTTAAAATTTGACCTCAAAAACTTAATTTTTCGACACTTTTGGGCGTCCCCCAAAAAAGTGGGGGGCTTGCCGAAAAGTGGGGGGGGGGGCTCCGAAAAGTGGGGGTCCCCCGTCCCCCCCTTCAATAAAAAAATGCCAGAAGCGTGTGGTGTTCGGTGGGGGTGTCGTTTGCACGTTTGCAGAGCTCAATATTTTAAGGGATTTGTGGGAATGTCTGGTTGGCACCGAAACAGGTCGGGGTACTGGCGGGGCGGGCGGATCCAGAATTTATAGTAACGGGTGGGCCTCCACTGGGAAAAATTTTGCTTTCAGGGGTCGGTGGGGCAAGGCCACCCCAGAAGCTGAAGAAATGTTTTGTTTTGTTTATTCTTTTGTTTTTGCAATAAAATCAATCTTCGGATCATTAATTCTGTTCGTTTTGAGGAACCGAGAAATTTTTTTAAAATATATTACACATTTTCTGACAAAAATAGAAATTTTCTGAAAAAAATAAGATACATCTCAAGCTTATACCGTTAGAAAGCAGAAAATTTGTGCCTAAGGCATGAAGTGTTTTGGTTTTTGCCCCTTTTCCATTTTTTTGCTAAATTTATTGTACCTTACCTTCGAATCGCGACCGGGGAGGTCCCCCCTTGGATCGCCCCCTTGTTGGGGTTGGTGTACGGGGTAGCTAGTTTTCATAGGGGTCGCGGCAGCGACCCCTATAATATGTGTGAAAAGTGGCTGGAGACAGTGTAAAATAAGCTGCGCAGAAGCTGCGCAAAATCCTGCGCAGATCCTGCGCAGATTTCATGCGCAAATTGTAGAGCACATCGAGTTTAGTATGTCTGTGAAGTTTCAGCCCCGTATCACTTTCCGTTAAAAAGTTGCGCCCCGGACCGGTTATGGCGGCGATGTTTTTTTTCCGGTTTCTCCTATTTGATGGTTGTATTGTACATAATGTTCGCCGCTTTCACGTGATCTGCAGGGGTGGGCCAACCTAAAGGGCTATGGGGTCTAGTAGTACCCTCTAAAGAATTTAAGAATCACAAATTTTTTTGCGCCGCAGCTGCACCACAGCGCCGCAGTGGCGCCGCAAAGTCGGCTCATAGCGAAAAGTGACCATTTTTGTGGTCGTCGCTCAGGTCGAAAGATACGAGCTGGAGCTGATTTCTTTTTATATTCAGAAATTACATATATTGAACTAACTAACGGTCCAGGTTGCGTTTCTCTATCACTTTTCTAGCGACCACAGTGGCCCGTCAAAGATGGCGAAAATTTGAAAAATGAAAAATCGAAATTTCTCGCTATCTATTTAACTTTGAAAGCTCAAATCTTCCATACAATGGTTTTCTGGCACGGAGAATCGATTCCCGCAGTCAGTTTTACCGTCAGACCCACCCATCTTGCTGGGCTGGTTCCACTTTGCCGTCGGGAGGGTCAAGTCGGAAACCGCTTCCTGGAGGTCCATAGTAGGCTCTACCTGGCCTCTCAAAACTTTGTCTATAGGGGTTTTCTGGTGTGCCCAGCGCATTCCCGGTATCCTTTTTGCCGTCCGACGTGTCTATTTTGCTGGGCTGGTTCTACTTTGCCGTCGGGAGGGTCAAGTCGGAAACCGCTTCCTGGAGGTCCATAGTAGGCTCTATCTGGCCTCTCAAAACTTTGTCTATAGGGGTTTTCTGGTGTGCCCAGCTCATTCCCGGTATTCATTTTGCCGTCCGACGTACCTATTTTGCTGGGCTGGTTCTACTTTGCCGTTTGAAGGGTCAGTCGGGTGGGAGGGTCAAATGGTCGAAAATAAAGTTTCTCAAAATTGGTCAAATTTGGTATCAAATGAAAACCCCAAGTGAGCTGAGCAACTTTTGTCATAGAACTGCACGCCCAAAGTGGCTGTAGAGTGCTGTGGTTGGGTGGGGTGGGGACTTGGCGATTTTGGGTCAAAAATAAAATTTTTCAAAAGTGGTAAAATTTGATATCAAATGAAAGCCCTAAGTGAGCTGAGCAACTTTTGTCATAGAACTGCATACCCAAAGTGGCTGTAGAGTGCTGTGGTGGGGTGGGGTGGGGACTTAGGCGATTTTGGGTCAAAAATAAAGTTTTTCAAAAGTGGTAAAATGTGGTATCAAATGAAAGCCCTAAGTGAGCTGAGCAACTTTTGCGGTGTCGGATTTATGCCTTTCTCAACCGGAATTTCAAGGATAGACATAGGCCCAACACACGTATTATCCCCTTTTGTGCGGAGCATTTTTGTTACTTGTATCAACATCTGAAAGTCCCGTTGAAGAGTAATTCTTTAGACGTACACAGTTGTTAAGTTGATTGTAAAAGGTTCATCAGAGAACCTTGAATATGGGTACGTAAATGAAGATTTCGATTTATGTTCCTTTTGCGCTGAGAGCATTTGAGATCTTATATTTTTGGCGAAAACCAATGCCTGCAAGAACTTGTCAAGAACTGTGTAGAATTTGGCTGGCTGCTTTTGCGAGCTTTGCGCAGTTCTCACTTTTTTCTCAGTTCGCTATTTGAGTTTTGTGTTTTGTTTATCATGGGGGCGCTCGCAGAGCCCCCCCCATAATATGCGCTATAAAGGCACTTTGCGGATTTTGAAAAGTGCTAATTAGGCATAACTAATTAACGGGAAGGAATTAAGAGCTAATATTTACATTTTTGAAATCTCCAGGCCAAGAGCTTTCGAATGATACCAAACTTGCCCGCAAAAAATGAAGTTTGAAAAAATCGACTTTCTCTTACGGGTTTGAAAGTGGGGGTTTTTTTCTCTGTATTCAGCATGATTTTTGTCAATTTTGTGTTAACTCGATTTTTCAAACGGCCCATAGGAAAAATTTTTCTATACTATTTTTTGATTATCTAGGCAATGGTATTTAGCAAGTTTACGTTTTTTTCCGAATTTCGATCCGGTTCGATTTTTACAGATGGTCAAAAATGGAAAAAATAGCGTTTTTGGACACCTTCAAGCGGAAAAATTTCTACCCATATATAGTAAATCGGGGTCGCTGAACACGATGAGCATAGTGCCGACACCGTATCTCGCCTGGTTCATCTGGTTCAACTGGTTCAAAATTGAACCAGTTCCTGGTTCAAGCTACTGGAGATAGCTGGAGGGCTGAAATTTTGCATAGAAAGGTTATTGGGCATGGGGAATTCACTGGTGGTGTTACTTTGGTGATCCGACCCATGGCTGGCCAGATCTGGTTCAACTGGTTCAAAATTGAACCAGTTCCTGGTTCAAGCTACTGGAGATAGTTGGAAGGCTGAAATTTTGCATACAAAGGTTATTGGGCATGGGGAATTCACTGGTGGTGTTACTTTGGTGATCCGACCCATGGCTGGCCAGATCTGGTTCAACTGGTTCAAAATTGAACCAGTTCGTGGTTCAAGCTACTGGAGATAGTTGGAAGGCTGAAATTTTGCATACAAAGGTTATTGGGCATGGGGAATTCACTGGTGGTGTTACTTTGGTGATCCGACCCATGGCTGGCCAGATCTGGTTCAACTGGTTCAAAATTGAACCAGTTCCTGGTTCAAGCTACTGGAGATAGTTGGAAGGCTGAAATTTTGCATACAAAGGTTATTGGGCATGGGGAATTCACTGGTGGTGTTACTTTGGTGATCCGACCCATGGCTGGCCAGATCTGGTTCAACTGGTTCAAAATTGAACCAGTTCGTGGTTCAAGCTACTGGAGATAGTTGGAAGGCTGAAATTTTGCATACAAAGGTTATTGGGCATGGGCAATTCACTGGTGCTGTTACTTTGGTGATCCAACCCATGGCTGGCCAGATCTGGTTCATCTTGTTCAAAGTTGAACCAGTTCCTGGTTCAATCAACTGGAGATAGCTAGATGCTAGAAGGCTGAAATTTTGCATACAAAGGTTATTGGGCAGGGGGAATTCACTGGTGGTGTTACTTTGGTGATCCAACCCATGGCTGGCCAGATCTGGTTCAACTGGTTCAAACTTGAACCAGGTCCTGGTTCAATCAACTGGAGATAGCTAGAAGGCTGAAATTTTGCATACAAAGGTTATTGGGCATGGGGAATTCACTGGTGGTGTTACTTTGGTGATCCGACCAATGGCTGGCCAGAGCTGGTTCAACTGGTTCAAAGTTGAACCAGTTCCTGGTTCAAGCTACTGGAGATAGCTGGAAGGCTGGAACTTTGCATACAAAGGTTATTGGGCATGGGGAATTCACTGGTAGTGTTACTTTGCTGATCTGACCCATGGCTGGCCAGATATGGTTCAACGTTCAAAGTTGAACCAGTTCCTGGTTCAAGCTACTGAAGATAGCTGAAAGGCTGAAATTTTGCATGCAAAGTTTATTGGGCATGGGGAATTCACTGGTGGAATTTGTGATTGCTGCTGCCACAGTTATGGCAGCGCTCCCAAAAACTAGACGGAGGACAAGTAGGAAAAATGCTCCTTGCAGTCGCATGAAAAAGTTAATATGAGCTATGATGGTCAACATTTAAATGTGTCAAGGACAAGATTTAAAATGTTTAATATGAGCCAACATCTAAATAAGTAGAGGACAAGATGTAAACGGCTAATATGAGCCGCTACGTTTCTCTTGGGCTCATATTGACGCGACTAAAATGGCAAACATACAGTTTACGGTTGGCATATAAGCATCAGTGTTTATAAACTATTTAATTGGTTTGGGAATATTGAATTAATGTGTTGATTGCGATTATAACTTCAAATGTGATTTCTCAAGATTTCACAACATGTGTATATAAGTTCCACATTTTCGTTTCTTCATTAGATTGGACTTTGGTTTCGTTTTGTTGACTTATATGGTGGCCTTAAATGTGTACTTGGATGTAGCGGTGGAGAAGAAAACATTTACTAACAGCTTTGCAAAATTAATGTTTATATGCGTCGTTATTCATGCAAGCCATTTCAATGTTGTGTTCAATACGAAAAACAAACAAAATATTTACAATGTCCTTAATGTCTATACCTGCCAAGCCACCTTTGGTGACGACAGTTTCGTAGGTCATCGTCAAAGTATCAGATTCATCGCTAGGAATTCTGTTTACCAAAAATTACCGATAACTTATCAAAATATAAACAAGCAAATTGGCATGAACGGGTTGCCGCTGGCATTTTTCCTCTTATCAGGAGACATATCTCAAGCTGTGTATATTTAGCAACGTTGGCTCTATTTCAATTTTTTTATCCACTCAGAGAGCTTTCGAATGATACCCATGCTGGACGGTTTTTGCTACTTTCAATTTTGACTAATTTTGCAGCATAACTAGTATCGAGCACTTTCTGTTCCACAAACCAGTCCAAAACACAATTTCTGTGCACTTTCAGACTGTCTCTATTACAAGTTTTCATCTACTCAACGAGAGCTTTCGAATGAGACGGATATGAGACCGATCTGGGAACTTTCAATTTTGAGCCATTTTGGCCGCTTTTGGCCATTTTTAACTATTTTTCGCCTCATAACTCAAAATGAGTGCATTTTCCTTCCTTGACCCAATTACAACTTTTTCGTTACTCGTCGAGACCTTTCGAATGAGACCGATACTAGACTGATACGAGAACTTTCAATTTTGACCAATTTTGGTAGATTTTGGCAATTTTTTACCCTTTCGATGCTCCGTAACTCATTTTCTGTACATTTTGGTGCTTTGGCCATATTACAACTTTTTATCTACGTAACAAGAGCTTTCCAATGATGCTCATATTGAACGGTTTCCGTTACTTTCAATTTTGACCCATTATGGCCGGTTTTGGCCATTTTTGACCCCTTTGAGACCCCGTAACTCATTTTTTCCACATTTTGGAGCTTTGACCCTATTACAACCTTTTATCTACGCAACGAGAGCTTTCGAATGATACCCATATGAGCCCAATTGGACAAATTTCAATTTTGAGGCATTTTGGCCGTTTTTGGCCATTTTTGACCCTTTTTCGCCTCATAACTCAAAATGGGTACATTTTCAGGCCTTGACCCAATTACAACTTTTTCATTACTCGCCGAGAGCTTTCGAATGATACCAAAATTAGCTCATTTGGACAACTTTTTTATTTTACTCATTTTTACTCTGCTCCCCCGGGGCTCCCCGCGCTTCCGGGAACAGTTCAAGTCAAGACCTTCAAAATGAGGTATCAACCACCTCTCTACCCCTTTCCAATCTCGAGATAGAGGGGGGGACACATACGGCAAGAAATAACAAGCAAAGTGGCATGAATGGGTTGCCGCTGTCTTTTTTCCTCTTATCAGGAGTCATATCTGAAGCTGCGTACATTTAAGAACTTTGGCTCTATTACAACTTTTTATCCACGCAACGAGAGCTTTCGAATGACACCGGCATCGACCGGATCCGACAATTTTCAATTTTGACCCATTTTGGCCGGTTTTGGCCATTTTGACCCATTTGAGGCCCCGTAACTCATTTTCTGTACATTTTGGTGCTTTGGCCCTATTACAACATTTTATCTAAGCAACGAGAGCTTTCCAATGATACCCATATGAGCCCAATTGGACAACTTTCAATTTTGAGCCATTTTGGCCGATTTTGGCCATTTTTGACCTTTTTTCGCGTCATAACTCAAAATGGGTGCGTTTTCAGGCCTTGACCCAATTACAACTTTTTCTTTACTCGCCGAGAGCTTTCGAATGATACCAAAATTAGCTCATTTGGACAACTTTTTTATTTTACTCATTTTTACTCACGGGGGTGCTCCGGGAGCACCTCTGCTCCCCCGGGGCTCCCCGCGCTTCCGGGAACAGTTCAAGTCAAGACCTTCAAAATGAGGTATCAACCACCTCTCTACCCCTTACCAATCTCGAGATCTGGGGGTGGACACATTCGGCAAGAAATAAATAATAAATAAATAATAAATAACGGACATACCCAAGTTAAAGGGTTGCCTTTTTGTTGAAAAAGCGGCAACCCAATAAATAAATAATAATTAATAACGGACATACCCAACACAAAGGGCTGCCTTTTTGTGAAAAAGCGGCAACCCAATAAAAGAAAAAATTAAAACATTTATATACCGCTTAATTAATACGTATATACTACACAAAAGTGCAAGGTGATGAAATAGCATTTACGGATCGCTTTGTTATGCCCGACCATTCCTGATTGTGGGACTCATCAGGGGCTTACAATCAGGTTCAAATTTTTAGTAGAAAATTAAAAATTTTATTTTTGACAGTGAACAGTTCGGTTTCGTCCCCTAGCGATCAACTCCACTTATTCGTGAGACATATTCTCTAAATAGAGTAAAGTTTTTCGATTCCAACGTACCTAAATTTATCCTCTTAATTTTTCTGGTTTATTTCTTCCTTTTCCATGATAATCTCGAAAAATTTATGTGCTATATATATATGCTTCATAATTTTAAAAGTATATAACTCCTTCTATACTCTCCCATACTAACGGGTTTTAAGAAAACAAAGTTTTTGTAAAATTGGTCTCTCCTAGCTCTTTACCCCACCCTTTTACGACTTATCGTCGTACTAAAGTATTTTACGACTGTCGTCGTACTAAAGTCTTTACGACCTATGTCGTACTAAAGTATATCTACGTACTATTGAAGCCGTACTAATACTTACTAATTCTTACTCTAGCCTAAAGTGTATATTTGGTAATTATCTATGTATTAGCATTGAACTAACACTGAATAAATAGATGTATTATATTTTGAATGAGAATAGCTTTGTCATGTCTGCAGAATCTATCGAGTTCCTGCTTTCTGAGTACGTTTCAAAAATATTATTTAAGGAAGCGTAGTGAAATTTGTTAATTTCATTCTGTTAAAATTTCATGATTCATGTTTTAAATGTTTTAATTATTTAAAACATTAGAATTGTCCAATTTCTTACATCTCTTACCCTTTTTTAACAGTTTTCAAAATGAGAAATGTTTCATATTTTGGAACGAGAATAGTTTTTGTCTTATCTTCTAGAATCTTCATCGAGTTCCTGCTTTCTGAGTATATATATACTTATCAAAAATATATATAATTTAAGGACACTTTTGATGAAATTTATTAATTTCCTTCTGTTAGAATTTCATGTTTCATTTTTTGAAATGTTTTAATTATCGAAATATTAGAATTGTCCAATTTCTTACCCTTTGTTAACAGTTTTCAAATGAGAAATGTTTCATATTTCGGAAGACAGAGAATAGTTTTTGTCTTGTCTTCAGACTCTATCGAGTTCCTCCTTTCTCAGTACTTATCAAAAAAATAATTTATGTTTTGACTTGGTGATAAAATTTATTCATTTCATTCTGTTAAATTTCTGTTTCTGTTTGAAATGTTTTAATTATCGAAATATTAGAGAATTTTCGAATTTCTTACCCTTTGTTAACAGTTTTCGAAAGTAAATGTTCGTTATGAGCGAACTCTGCTCTGAATTTATTGTGACGATTCCCCCCAAAAGGACATGCCTTTGTCAATGTTGACAGTTACATGTCAAATTTAATGGTCACTTGACATAGAAGATAAAGAAGTGTTGAAGCAAAGGAAGAACAGGCAAACTGTTAAGAGATGGGGGGTTATGAATTTACAAACACTAAAATCAAAATTT
>JASAND010009401.1:0-16765 GCA_030248195.1 Trissonchulus latispiculum | reverse complement strand
AGCTTCGTTTTCAATGGTGGACAGCCTTTTCAGATTGGATTTGGTCGCATATGGAAGCCAAGCTCCGCCGCAGTATTCCAGAGCTGATCTAATGAAGCCCAGATATAGGGTCCGGAGGGTTTCTCGCTGACACCCCCAGGTGGTACCGCTGAGAACTCGCAGGGCGTTGATCCTTTTTTTCAGCCTTGTCATAAGACTGCGGACATGGGCGGTGAAGCTGAGAGTTCTGTCAAAGGTGATTCCAAGGAATACTGGTGTTGGATTGAAAGGCAGATCCTGGCCACCAAGACTGAGTCTTGGTATATATCTGGCTTCACTAGGATCCTTTGAGAAGAAGGCAACTCGCATTTGATACATTGATATCCATTTTCCATTTCACTGCCCAGTTATGGAGGTGGTCTACGGAATTTTGCAGGTGTAGACGGCCGCCGCTAGGTCAGCTGAGCTGTCACTTGTCCACAGAGCGAGATCATCAGCGAATAGGGAGACTCTGACTCCCTGCGGTAGATCAGCCGTTATGTCGTTTATGAATAGGAGGAAGAGCAGTGGCGAGAGCACGCCACCCTGCGGAACTCCAGCAGTCAGCCTTCTAGATCTGCCAGTGATTCCATTGATCATGACGGTGGCTCTTCTGTCCGATAGGAATTCCTGATCCAGCGGAGACGCATCCAGGAACTTGAAGTTGTTTCATTTTCCATAGGAGTGCAGGGATCCAGACTCTGTCAAAGGCACGGCTGAAATCGATGAGACTTAGTACTGTCCGCTTGCCAGGCTTGGCTTGGAGATCATCTGCAACAGTTTGGGCAATTCGAAGCACCTGGTCTTCGGTGGATCTATGGCGACGGAATCCGGCTTGCCAGGGTGATAGCTTTCCGGACGTTTCGAGCCAATTTTCAAGCCTGTTCTTGATAAGCCATTCCAGAAGTTAGGCGATGCAGCTAGTTAGACTGATGGGGCGGTGGGAGGATATCTGGTCCGCAGGCTTGCCCTTCTTCAGAATTGGTACGATGATCGCCTTGCCAGACAGCTGAAACGGTTCCGCTTGACCACGACTTGTTGAAGATGGTCAAGAAACAGTTTAAGCCGTCCGGAGGCAGATGGGTCAACATTTCGGTTGTAATCGGAACAGCTTTCCGGGGCTTCAGCGCCCTCCAGACCTTCCGACAGCTCGGACAGACTGAAAGGGTCACATATCCCGGCAGAGGTATGGTCCAGACGGCATCTTTCTTTCACTTCATCTCCATAGAACTTGGCCTGCCGTCGGTCTTGTTTCTCCAAGTTCAGTTTGCTGACCTGTCGATAGATCCTCATGGATGCATTTGCTCTGTCCTTGTTGCCAGTGACAACTTTCTCCGTCCCTGATTCCTTCGCCAGGTGGAGCTCTAGTCCGATTACCATTTATCAGGACTTGCCAGACGCGTCTAGGGTCAGAGTGAGAGTCCAGTTCGCTGGCGAACGCGACTGCTCAGGCAGCGGCCTTTTCTTCCGAACCAGAGATCGGACTCGGTTTGCTTTTCCTCCAGACTGGTCTCAGGGCCTGAGGGCCTGATTTCTGGCCAGTTGTCGTTCTTCCACTGCACTGGCCAATTCCTCATCCCACCAGGAATTAGGATTTGACCGGCGACCTTTAGGAATAGATTTAGCAGCAGCACGGAGAATTGATGCAGAAAGCAGCTTCTGAAAGGCGATGACTGACTGCTGGTCGGCAGGATTTACGGAGGCAAGATCTTCCGCAATCAGCCTCTTGTACAAAGTCCAATCAGCTTTTTGGGAAGATCCATTTGGCTGGGTTGTGCAGCATTTCATCCGGACAGTGCCTGCCAAGGATCATTTCGGATACAATAGGCAGGTGATCTGACCCGAGATCTTTTCCCAGCCGCCAAGCAGATCTATCAAATTGGCTGGCGTGACAGATGGTGACGTCAGGAGCAGTGGCGCTGCCGGCGCCAAACGGTAGTCGGGTAGGGTCTCCGTTGTTCAGAACCGCCAGACTTGTCCGACAACCAGTCCTCCAGGAGCGAGCCCAGGGCATCAGGCTCATGGTAGTGGTTGTCCCAAACGGGGGAATGGGCATTACAATCCGCAGCTACAAAGATGCCGGGTCTAGCCGGCAGATATGTAGGATCAAATTTTTGCACTCGGTTGTCGTGCTCCCCGCCGCGTATAGGGGGTACATACAAATTGACCAGTTTCCAGTTTAGATCCGTTCCAGAAGACTGTGACAGCCATATATTCAGTGGTCAGGTCCTCTGGGGAGGTACCAGGTTCGTCATCCATAGTAAACTGGACCCCGTCCTTCAGCAGGACCAGAAGACCACCACCTCTCGGCTGATTTCCTGGCGAGGGGCAGTCCGATTTTTGGCATGGACAGAGTACCCAGGAATCCGGAATTTAGAGCCGGATGGAAGGTTGGCTTCCCGGATCAGGGCAACGTCGATTTGATTTGCACAGAGGAACTGGGCTAGCTCCTCTTTTTCTGGGAAACGCCGTTTGCGTTCCATTGCATAACGCGGATCGGCTGAACTGGGAGAGTGGCGGGATTGATGTTGCGTTTGCGCCGCCTGCGCCTCAGTCTGGGGCTCACTTGGACAGGTGACCCCTGGTTTGGGGTCTGTCTTCCCGGGACTGGAGGACTGGGGCTGGAGGAGGACGAGGGGCAGTCGGGGCAATACCATGGCGTTCCGATTTGGGCGTTGATTTCGGCAGCTGTAAGACCAGAGCACGTCCGGTGCACCCACAAGTTACAGCCATAGCATAGGATGGAATAGTCCTTCCATCCAACAGGCCGTTGACATACAGCGCAAGGGTAACGAGGACCTGGGTTCCTTTCGATATCTCCGGCCAGGAGCAGGAGCTGGGGCCAGTAGGCCGGATTACCGACCCCAGCTAGGAAAAACCCGAACGGCCCAGAGCAGAGGGCGGGTTGCTGGGATGCTTGTCGCCGACATAGGCAGGGAGGCTCGACCCTGGGGGAGCCCCGATGATGACATCCGTTTCGCTTCTTCCAATGGAATAGCCTGATCCACCACGGAGAGGCGGGCGTCGTTGAATCGGAGTACAATCTCCTCTCGTACACAGTCGTAAGGATGTGGGATTTACGCTTCATTACAGCATGAGTAGGACAACTTATCTTGGTTTTCAAAATGAGTGCTTGAAAGTGAAACTTCTATTCTTTTGGGGAACGGAAATATTTGCTTTTGCAACGGTCAGTGAAATTTGACCTTTCGTTCAGGTATGGACTATGAAGATTTCGGTTTTAGACGAAATTCGAACTAAGACCTATAGACGCCTGTTCAATTCCAAGATTTTTAGTGACTGGGAAGGAGGACGCGTGACAACAACTTCACGACCGCGGTCGATACACGGTCGGTCGGGAAATGGTGGATCCACTTCTGCGGATCGAGTTCGAAAGTGAGTTTGAAGTTAGGAGCGGCTCAATTGGAGCTGTCCTAACTTTGGGGACAGTCTTTTCCGATCAAAATTCGGCAAACCGAAGAGAGTAAAAAGGGAGTTTATCCCAAAATAAGTCTAAACTAAAATTGGATGAAAATCTGAAGGACTTGCCACTATCTCAATTCAAGATTAACCGGTGGCTTTTTCTTGTTGACATTAATGTAATCCTGCAAAAACTTTCTGGTATCAACAAACTAGAAAACGTACGGGTGATGCTGAAATTGGTATGCATGATCTGCATACTAGGATTTTTCGCGTTTCCTTGAATTCCAGGATGGCGGAACAAGCCAGTGGTTTGCAGGGATTCGTGATTTTCACGGTTTCGGTGGCAGGACCGGATCAATTTGCAGGATCCTGTTGATGGATCGCCTGTCTGATGGATTTCGGGAAAAAGACCCGGCGGTCGCCAGCTATCCGGCGCCCCAGATTTCCACCGCCGTCGTGGGGCCACAACTCATCCGCAAGACACCCACACGACGCTGGAACGCTCCGACTGCAGCTTCTGGTGGACAACGAAGCTATGTATGATATCTGTAAACGAAATCTGGATATCGCTAGGTAGCAGACAAACGATAAACATAAACATAAACGAAATCAGGTAGCAGACAGAATAAAATATCAGGGTGAAACCTAGGCCTACTATAGAGTGCAATCCTTGCATAATAAACAAAAGTTGGCATCGTGTTTTGTGATTACTCCCATCTGCGTTCGAAAGCTGGAAAAAACACAATTTCGAACCAACAGAGTTGTTGTATTTTCGAACTTCAACACGTAAACATACTGTGAGTGAGCGTTCACAAAAAAACTATTATCACATTTGACGATAAGCACTACAACGAAAGGACCCAACCAGAACATACTAGATGTACTCAATCTAAGAATCGTTTAAAATTTGATTTGATTTTCTGAATTTTGACTGTTTCAGACCGACCTATACGAACATCAATCGGCTGATCGCTCAGATCATTTCCTCCATCACGGCTTCGCTTCGCTTCGAGGGCGCCATAAATGTGGATCTCAACGAATTCCAGACCAATCTCGTTCCCTATCCCAGAATCCACTTCCCGGTCGCCACCTACGCGCCGATTGTGGCAGCGGAAAATGCCTCTCACGAGGAGTTGGATGTGAGCAAGATAACTCAGGCCTGCTTTGAACCGTCCCATCAGATGGTCAAATGTGACCCTAGAATAGGAAAGTATATGGCTGTCTCTTTGCTCTACAGGTATTGATTTTGAGTTTTGTAAGTTAAACTGAATAGGTATTAGTAATACAATAGCAAAGGATTTAATATTGTGAAAGTGGAAGTCAAACTGGGCTCTTGCATTGCACTAGAAGCAAGTGAACTCTCAAGCTTTTGTGAGCACAGCAAGCATGAATGCTATCCACACACAACATCATGAGCTATACAATAGAGGTAGATAGGTGAAGTTAAATTTCCGATTTTAGGGCTCGCATGTACCTATCTCAAGCGTGTACCTGTCACCTGTGCAGCTTAAATTAGTTTGGTTGTCAGGAATTTTTAGATGACACTTATCTGCATTGTTTTGGATCAATGTTCTTGATACTATATTCGTTCAAATCGTCTGCCTTTCTAGGAGGTGATATTATACCGAAAGATGTGAACGAGGCCATCCGAACAGTAAAGACAAAACGAACGATCCAATTCGTGGACTGGTGTCCCACCGGATTCAAAGTTGGCATCAACTATCAACCCCCAACTGTTGTTCCAGGTTCTGTCTCAGATTTGTATTCAGTTAGAATAAATATTCATAAATGTATAAATGTAAAAAATAAATAAATAAATGAATAAATGAATAAATAAATAAATATTTTACTTTTGTCAACGAAATTAATAAATAAGAACAGGTTCAAGTAACTAATTAACATCATAGTAGAACAAATTATGCATCATAGTAGAAAGTAAGGCAATCTAGCCTCAATTCGTAGACGTCCCTGCGATAAAATTTCCCCTGTATTGGTGTAGTGATTACGCTTCTGTCTGCGGATCAGAAGGGCCATGGTTCGATCTTTGATTGAGCCAATTTTTTATTTTCTATCCGGATTGATGCTGAACGTCTACGCGTCCTTCCCTGGTACACTGTTTGGTTGAAGCGCTAAATAATGTTAAATTAATTGCAAATAAATTGCAAATTGCATTTTATTGCAGGCGGAGATTTAGCTAAAGTGCAGCGGGCTGTCTGCATGCTGTCAAATACGACGGCTATCGCGGCTGCATGGTCACGATTGGCCCTAAAATTTGACCTACTGTTCACTAAACGGGCTTTTGTATTCTGGTATGTCAGTGAAGGTAAGATAATGCTGATTCCCTCATTTGCATAGAATGGGCTAAACGGAGTTATCAGGGACTGAATAATGACAGCTCTCTGTTTGTCAAATTTGAAGGAGTTGATTCGGCTTTCTTTTAATTTGACTGATATATTCGGGTACAGTTTATGTGGTGTGTTTAAAAAACTTTGTTAAAAACTAAATTGAAAATTGAGTTTTGACCCTACATGCGCCGGGGGGGGGGGTACGCGGAGGTTTCGCCCGCAGACCTGGACTCCCCCCTCAACTTCACAGAATCCAAAGTTATCCGGTTTTTGGGGAAAATATAGTCTGCCGGTTTACCCCCCCCCCCAGAGTTTCCTACTGCACATGTCTGGTTTTGGCATGGGAATACAGCATGTTGCCACATAGTTAACGTATCAACATATAATCTCTTCATGCGTAAGACTACGATACAATGTTCAATCTCTGCTAATCTTTCTATAATTTTAATTTTGATTAATAATTTTTCAAGCTTTTTATCTTTTTCAGTCCTTTCTCAGTTTTCATTAAAATAAACCAAGAGTAAGATGTCTAGCATGAATAGAAATTTAAACCACACAGATGAGCCCAAGACTCCAAAAAGTTGTGTGACGGAATCTTTGCTCGCCTAATCCTGCGAAACATAATCAGTTTGCTTGTGTTTTAGGTATGGAAGAAGGCGAATTTGCCGAGGCTCGCGAAGATCTGTCAGCTCTGGAGAAGGATTACGAAGAAGTGGCCCAGGATGACCCCCACGATGAAGACGATTATGAATATTATGAGGGATCCGGAAATACCTGAAAATCTGACTGTTAAAGTTTACTGTAAACTTCGAAAATTTGGCAAAATCAGAATCGTTGTGAAATGCTAATTCAGTCTTTGTTTGTGACAAATTAGTACCTATGTTTGAAAGGCTCAACGGTGTCGTATAGTTCATCTTGTGATAGCTCTAAATTAAAGTCAATTTCTAAGATCTATTCATCAGCACTTGGTTAGGCGCAAGTATAAAGTGACAGCTTGGCCAGGCTATGGGCAAATATGCAAGTCCCTCATTGCGAAACTAACTGGGGCGTTTTAACAGGTAGACAGAAACAAGGCTGTTTTAAATTTAATTTTAATTTTAATTTTCAGTTGATTGAATTGTCAGCTCATAACCATGTGTACAGCTAGTTATCATGTGGTTTTAATGAACAAAGATTTTCAAAGCACAGGATCTACGGTTTGATTCTCGACTGGTTCTCTTCGACTTTTTTTTAGAGTTTATTTTCTCTGTGGCCGAACGGTTTGTTCTTGTTGTCTTGATCAGTAAAATCAACAAATCGGTGGTTCGATCTCTGCCTGCTCTGTTTTTCTGCTCTTTTAGTTCCAATACCTAACTGTTTCTGTTGGTATATGAATTTGCAAAACTAAAGCTGAAACTCTTTCTCTGACACTGAAAAATTAATTCCTTCACGTTAATTCTTTGCTTGCGTTTTCCTGCGCCATTATTTGGTACAGGAAAAACCTAATAAATTGAGGCCTTGTCTGAAATTGGATGTGTGACCTTGAAGTCGAAGGATTGGTTGTTGTCAGAAAAAATTATAGCTTAGTCTTCTAATTGGTAGTTTGCGTTAAAGGTTGTTCTAAATTATACAGCGTTTTCTATGAATTGGGTCTGGAAGCTGAAAGCGTAGGCACAAACACAGACAGATTATTCCAATTTGATGCACTATCTTGTCTAACATATTAAGCCTAATAACCAAATTAATTCGACTGATACTAAATGAGTATCTGAAATGTAGAAATGTTCCTTATCATTTGGTACCACTAGTATTTTTCTAATAATTGGTCCCATCTATTCCAGTTGGCGATTCGATTATTCCGAGACTCGTTTGGTCTTAATTTCAGTTTATAGAACATTACAGGCAAATAAAATGAATATAAATACCACATCTAACTTGTTCAAAACAATTAATTAGCAGAGAAACTTTGTTTGAAGAATTTAGCCGATTTGTCTGGACAGACTTGGTGCCCAACGGTACCACCTTCTGCAGTTAGGTAGTTGCTAAGGATTTCAGACTTAGGACGAATGACTGACAAAAACCCACATTAGAATTCTGCTTGAGACTGAACTTGGATGGTACTAACTACTAAGCATTTTTATACCTCTCTGAAACTGTTCACTACAATCGGATTCTGATCAATATGTCAAAGGTAATTTATGATGATTCTATTGATCGAGCTGATCAATTAAGCATTAAGGTGGTGATTCGTTTCGGGGTGTTATTGCTATTGTTATTGTTAGTGCCCAAATCAAGTTCAAATTTGATGAAACTTTCCAAAATAACTTCTTTTAGCGTTCTAGCACCCTTGGTTGAATCCCGCTTCGGAAAGTTGACGTTTCCGTTCGGGATGGATTTAGCCCATATCTGACAGCTGGTCAGTAGCTTCATAGTTATAACTATACTTATTAGAAAGTTCTCGTTATCCTTTACATTTTCGCTTTTTGAAGCAACTCTAGCTTTTCTCTGTCGTGGGCCAAATTTCTTATTCTGGCAAAAACTTCTCATTTTGACAGAAATCAAATAATCCATCACTTCTTGAGCTACGCAAGTCGGGAAATTAAACGGAAGGTGTCGATGTGGACCAGTTTCGTTAGTCAGAATTTAATTTGTCAGAACTTCACTGGTCAGAATTTCATTTTTTCAGAAATTCACCTGTCAGAAAAGTGTAAGGCTGAATAGAACAAATAATGCATGATTTTAATGCTACTTTTGCTTGGGAAGCTTAACGAATAACGGTACCGGCATACTAGAAAACACTGACTCTGCCTCAGATTTAAACAAAAGTTTGAATATGTGAACTAATCTTAGCTCTAACGTCTATGTACCTGTGTAATATGTATGTACCATAGAATAAAGCATAATGTCTATGTAGTATGCATACCTAACCGTAATATCGCACAAAACGCTTGCACTTATAAAATACACTTACTAAATGGTTGTGCGTGTGTTCAGAGCCAAAATGCTGAGAAATTCAGTATCATTATAAAGTTTTAATGACAACGGAACTTTTGACGTAAAATTTTAATGAATTAAATCATCAATTACTATCGAAAAAGTAGCCATTAATTATAAACTGCTAACAGTAAAATGCAACCGGAGCTGAACTTCATCACACAGATTAGGCCTAATACACGATTCACTTGCTGAGCAAAATTTGAGTAATTGGGTAATGTGTCCCTCAATCCGGTCACAGTCATACAAATTCGCCTCCTCTAAACAGCATTTCGACAATTAGAATTCTGCCTAATGGCATTCTGACAAATTCTGACTAGTGGCATTCTGACAAATGACATTCTGAGTCAATGACATTCTGACAAATGAAATTCTGACTAGTGAAATTCTGACAAATGAAATTCTGACTAGTGAAATTCTGACAAATGAAGTTGTGACTAGTGACATTCTGACAAATGAAATTCTGGCTAGTGGCATTCTGACAAATGAAGTTGTGACTAGTGACATTCTGACAAATGAAATTCTGGCTAGTGGCATTCTGACAAATGAAATTCTGACTAGTGACATTCTGACAAATGAAATTCTGACTAGTGAAATTCTGACAAATGAAATTCTGACTGCTGAATATAAACCAGCAGTTCAACTCCGTTAGTGGGGTCTAATTTTTAAACAACATTATACTTACTGGTACAGCGGAAAGTTGAAAATCTTTTGCGTCCAGAAGTATGTACAGACCACTGAGACAGGAAGGATTTCAGCAACATTCATACAATTCAAAATTGTAAGAAATATTTTGCGCAAAAAAACAAAATTTTATTGCAACATAGTAAACAACACTTCAATAGTAGTAACTAGTTTCTAAACCTTAGCTTCTCGTCCCCAAGTTTCTTGGATTATTCCAATTCCTGATAGCAATGTTACTGGCTACCATAAATATAACTTCCACAAATCTTGAGCTAAAAGGCTAAACCTTTGCACCAAGTCATTAGCCATAGAGTTGTGGCTTCATGACTAAAAACTCAGCGATGATTCTTAATAGCAGCGCCAATTTGAGGCTCTCCTTGGTTACAAACAATCACAAACTGAAGCTCTATGTTGAAATAACATCCTCTCTCGGGCTACCTTTCAGTAGTCCAAAGTTTAACTGCTCGGTTGCGTGTCTATACCACTAGAGTCTCTACACTGTTGAAATGGTATACAAGGTAAGCCAGAACAGGGAAACAAAGTTTACGTCTGGATATTGAAATCCTTTGGTTATGATTTTGAGCGTTTTTCTTTAGAATCAAACTTATGTTTTGGCTGAAGTGAACTGCCCAAATGCGATTACGGGTTTTTGTCATGCTATAAACCGTTACAAAATAATAGCATAGAATTAGAACCTAGGAAGTTTGAATTTAGGATAAAATAAGTTTGAATTTCTAGAAATTTAAATTCTTTATAAAAGTTTATTCTTCGTTCACGACATTCTTTAAATGAAAATAAAATAGAGGATGAAAAATTATACATGCTGCTGAGATTTGAACCTACAACCTCTCGCGTTGCAAACAGCGCGCTTCACCAGTTGAGCCACATAGGACCTCAATGCCTCAATTAGCACATGCCTCTGATTTTTCAAATTTATCGTGGCATCAATCCATGGAAGCAAACTTTAAGTATATGTACAGCATTCCATTAGTTCCCCTCGCATGCAAGCACATGCTTAAATTTTTATGTTTTAATCCTTGATTTTTGATTTTTTTTATTTTAGCGTCAAGTCATCAGCATTCACCTGGGTCAGGCGGGAGTTCAGATGGGCAACGCCTGCTGGGAACTCTACTGCCTGGAGCACGGAATTGATCCGGAAGGCCTGATGCCGGAGGACGATACTGTCGGCGAGGAGGGAGATGCCTTTAATACATTCTTTTCGGAAACCGGTTCCGGAAAGCATGTACCGAGGGCCATCTTCTGTGACCTGGAACCGACGCCAATCGGTAGGATCTGTCGACCAATATGCAAATTAGGCTGGTCATAAAGTGTAGGCTTCAGTATCAGCGTTCCACGTGTACTCCGAAAAGGTTGAAATCAGCGCACTAAACTAGTCCCACTGTCTGAGATTTTGTCGGCGTTAAATCAGTCGGTTCAATTATCGCACTTGGCACTTTTCTTCACATCTTTTAATCCTGATTTCAACCGTCCACATAAAAATAAGTAGACAGTCAAACGTCATGCATTTGTAGCTTCACTTTTTATTCTGTAAATTCATACCTCAGGCAATTTCCCGGATTTTCTGCAATACTCACTACTTAGTCCCTACTTTGTTTCAGACGAAATTCGAACCGGGACCTATCGTCAGCTATTCAATTCCGAATTTTTGTTGACCGGAAAGGAGGATGCGGCCAACAACTACGCTCGAGGTCGATACACAGTTGGTCGTGAGATGGCTGACCCCTTAATGGATAGAGTTCGAAGGCAAGCATAAACATTTTTAGCTACAGAGTAAAGGTTCAGACTCTGAACCCTTTAAATTTGCAGGTTTTTAACCAGTTTGATTCAGATTTGCAGAATTAATCACAACAGTAATGCCACGTTGCCCAAATCGGTCTTTGCGCCTTCTGCCAAACGTTAGCGTTGAAGATTAAAGAAATCAGAGAAATTAAAAACAATGTTTAGCTGTTGATGACAGCATTAACAGCCGCAGCTTCGGTTTTTATTTCTAAACTTCGAACTACTTCCAAGCTTGATGCAACCTGCGGCTTCGGTAGCTCAGTGAGCAGAGCGATCGGAGCGTGAATCCGGAAGTCGTGGGTTTCAGTCTAACCTGAGGCCCGAAATCTTTGGGTCACAGGTGCTGGATTTTAAATTAAATTTATTTTATGTATTTTTAGGATGGCGGAACAAGCCAGTGGCCTACAGGGTTTTGTGGTATTCCACAGTTTCGGTGGTGGGACCGGGTCCGGTCTCGCATCCCTGTTGATGGACCGCCTGTCGTTGGATTTCGGGAAAAAGACGAAACTGGAATTCGCCATCTATCCGGCGCCCCAGATTTCCACGGCCGTCGTGGAGCCCTACAACTCCATTCTGAACACCCACACGACGCTGGAGCACTCCGACTGCAGCTTCCTGGTGGACAACGAAGCTATATATGATATCTGTAAACGAAATCTGGATATCAGCCGGTTTGTCTTAACATCGGGACATTTTTCTGCTTTTACTCAATCGTGTGAGTCCAACGATGCTGATAAATTTATTCGCCCTAATGAAGCGGAGAGTAGCACTAAAACTGCTAATCTGATGAGCAGCGGTTCGAACTACTGCCACAGGTGGCAGAAGAGGGGAGGAAATTCCCCCCTTGACGAAGTCGTCCACAAGGGTTCCGGAAATGGCTCCCACAAGGGGTAAAGAAAATTACATAAAAAATTTCGGTTCGCCGGAATATGTCACTTAAAAGTAAAAAAACGTTGTGTTTGCTAAAAATAGCTGTTTCTCATAAAAAAATGGCACAAATCGCTAAAGTAGGTGCACTTTAGAAAAATCGCTTCCACAGGTTAGTATCCAAAGCTGCTTCCACAAGAGTCAGTGAAATTTGACCTCCCGTTCAGGTATGACTACTGCTACCATAGATTTCTCGTTTATGCTCATGCAGAGTTGGAAGCGGGTACCATTTTGGCGACCCGCCCCGCCCCGCGGCCCGCGGTCAAGTGATACCCGCAAACTTTCTCTAATGCTAAAGGATTACTGTGCGGTTAAAGTTTTTAAAAAAATGTCAATAATGCGAACTAAACTTTATTTAAAGCTTCTAAACTACTTTAACTTATAATGTTATTGAGATGTTTTTCCGAAATATGGGAATTAACCCAAATTGCTGAAGTTTGTGGAAAAACAAAACTTTTTCGAAAAGTTTAAACTATATAACTGATACATTTAATTAGGAATGCACCTGGGGTTGGGGCTCGATGACGGTGGTTAAGTCTCGGTGCCGACCGGGACAAAACTTTGTAATGTTTGATAATTTTTAGCCAAAATTTTGGAATTTTAGAAGTCTTAATTAAATTGGTACAGATCGTTCGTTTTATTTCTCATCTATTTTTATTGAAAATAACAATAGTAATTTTGTCGATACTTAAAACCATAGTAAATTCTGAATTTTTAAGAAAATTCTCCTATATAGACTGCAATCTTAGGCCTCGGCCTCGGATCCGACCCGATGCATCTCTACGAGAAATTAATCTTGGCCTCATGTAGTTTCGAAAAAACCCAATTTGCAAAGCTAAGAACTAGTCTTATTAAATGAAAAGCATCTTCTAGAAATTAAAAAAATGATCAAGGTTTTTGAAAATGAATTGAAGATTTGAAGAGTTGAAAATTATGCACCGTTCGGCTCTCTCGAAAGCGCGTTTAGCCTGGTAGAGGGCAGAGGCCTCTGGATACAAAAATCCACAACAGTAGATGACGACAGATGACATAGCAAAAAACGCAACTGCAACAAAGGAATTAGGATAGGATATTCAAAGTTGAAAATTTTTGAGCAAACATTACCAATCTTTTTGAAAAGGCTCGAGAGGGCCTCATGTGCGATCCACTAAACAAACGCCACTAAAGGAACACGTGCTTGTAATAAAATTTAAGGCATTTAAGCATTGCAAAGGCGGCTGCAATAGCAGTCTCTATGATAGCTGTTCGCCTGCTTAATGAAAATGAAAGCAAGAAATGCAAGTAGAGAGCTCGGTAAATATACAGTGCATGCTGTAGGAACACAACATACAATCATGATTACGTTTCTGAATATAGAGCAAGTTTAATCAAACGATATGCGCTCAGACTAGCATCGTGGAGAAGGGACCCAGCCAGAATTACCTAGCGATTTTTTAAAATTAGCAACACTTTTTCCGAACACATTTCAAAAGATTGTTAGAATTTTAGTGAATATATCAGCAAGAGATACCCGCAACTACCCGCGCAGGTAGCCTGCGGGTAGTAAAATTTCTATTACCCGTGGGTACCCGCGGCCCACTTCCAACTCTGTGCTCATGTTTGCTTAGTCACTAGACTAAGCACACATCGGTTTATCGTGAGCTCTAACCAACCCAGCTATCCATCCTTAATTGTCAGTATACAGGTAACACTGATGTGATGAGTAGTGGTTTTGCACTTAGAACGAGTCTACTCAATGTTTCAAAAACATTGAGGACTGTAGGACATTTTTGCATTTCGCCTATTTGTCAGTATTTTATTTTATAATCTTTGTCTGTTTCAGACCTACCTATACGAACATCAATCGATTGATCGCTCAGATCATATCCTCCATCACGGCCTCGCTTCGCTTCGAGGGCGCCATAAATGTGGATCTCAACGAATTCCAGACCAATCTCGTTCCCTATCCCAGAATCCACTTCCCGGTCGCCACCTACGCCCCTGTAGTCCCGGCCGAGAAAGCCTACCATGAGGATTTGGATGTGGGTAAGATCACCACAGCCTGCTTCGAGCCCTCACATCAGATGGTAAAGTGTGATCCACGATTGGGCAAATACATGGCCGTCTCCCTACTATATAGGTATACGGATGGTGCTATTAGGCTGATAAGTCTTGGTGAGCACGGCTGAGAATTTGCCGTTGCTACTGGCAGGGGACGATTGCTACATAATAAGAGTACATAATACATAAGAGTATGACAAGCTTCAGAGGCTACTGAGCCAAGATATTGATGTCCAGGTCAAACGAAAGGTGAACTACCAGAAACCTGATGATGTCTTGAGATGATATGATGCTAACTAACATTCTGATGTTATGTAACTAAAATTCATCAGCCGCTGAGCAGCCAACTGAGCTTATGGACTCTGGACTTGTAAACATGAGGAGGGTTTCATTTTATTCCGATTGGTGGTTTCAGCCCCTCTACTCTCAAGGTTACCCGATTTATTATTTGTAATTTTAGAGGCGACATTGTCCCAAAGGACGTGAACGCCGCCATTCAGAATGTGAAGACAAAGCGAACGATCCAATTTGTCGACTGGTGTCCCACCGGGTTCAAAGTTGGCATCAACTATCAACCCCCAACTGTTGTTCCAGGTCGGTCACCAGTGCTACTGTGGTTTATGGCGTTTACTTTGACACTAGTGTTAAATTATGAACGTTTCACGTGAACACCGAAAGGTTGAAGTTAGCTTTAAGGTGCTGGTATCGCTTTGTGTAAATATGACCCTATAGGCTTTATTTCTTTATGAAAGTGGATGAAACTTTGCAAATATACTAGTTTGGTGCTCTTTAACATTTTGGGACCAGTCCCGAATTTTTAGGTGCAAAGATAAGAAATTTCTAGTTTTTGCCATTCTTCTCTTTCTGACATACTGACATCTGACAGGCTGAATTTAGACCAACACTTTTTGAACATTGATTTCTCAAAATTGTAGAAGCGGCCAAAATTTCTTCTTGTGCCATGATATGAAGGACATGTGTACCGAGGGTCATTTTATTGGATTGGTTGTTATGGCTGGAAAGAGAAAACCAAAATGAACATTTTTGCTCTGACAACCTTTGAGCTGTCTCCAGTGGTTAAGTCAGTATAAGCCAAAAACGATTTGTGGGGTCCAAAATTATCGATTTTCGAGGAAATCAGTAGGTTTGTAAATTACTGCCAAATCTTACGGACAATTTTGATCAATTTATACTCAATCGATACGTCGTCCAATTGCACATTTTATCAATGCCTATTCGCTGGAGTTCGTTCCTTTAAGCTAGAGATTTTGCCGAAAAACCATTTTGTCAAAACTGCGATTATTTTGTTTTGAAAATCGATTTCTCAAAAACTACTCAATGGATTTGCCTGATTTTTGGCTGGATGAAAATTCGCCCTATGGCGGAGGGATGTTTTTCTTGGTTTGAGCTAAAACGTCTCCAGTTGCGAGAAAACTGAACACAAAGTTGCGAAATTTCGTGCCACCGCACATTTGCCTGATTTTCCGGAGTATTGAGACTTGTTGAGTCAAATCCAAAAAAATGTCCCTCGGTACACATGTCCTTCATATCATGGCACAAGAAGAAATTTTGGCCGCTTCTACAGTTTTGAGAAATCAATGTTCAAAAAGTGTTGGTCTAAATTCAGCCTGTCAGATGTCAGTATGTCAGAAAATTTTAGCTATCTTGTTGCTAATTTTGCTAGTTTCGTAGGTTCATATAAATGTACAAATTATAAGCTTTAAAACGATGTATAAAGCTCTTTCCAACTCCAAATATTGCGAAAGCTATAGCGTTTCAAAAAATCACCACAAAAGCACTAAAGTAGTCTCGCTGTCCGCGGGTTGCGGAGTGGTTAGAGTTTCCGACTGCAAATTAGCTAACCCAGTGGTTTGATCCCCGCCCTGGACACTTTTCTTCACATCTTTCAATCCTGATATCAATCTTTCACACTAGAAGTTTGGCGAAGTGCCAGTTAACACCGACAAATGAATTTTCCTGTATTTTAGGTGGTGACTTGGCCAAAGTTTCTCGTGCCGTTTGCATGCTGTCCAACACAACGGCTATTGCTGTAGCCTGGTCAAGATTGGCGCAGAAATTCGACCTACTCTTTGCCAAGCGGGCTTTTGTATTCTGGTATGTCAGTGAAGGTAAGAAAGCCTTAGATTAGAAAACATTAGAGTATGGTTAGCGCATTGAATCACCATAGTACTGTTATTGCGTCAAGGTTTAGGTTAGAGACCTTCACTCAGGC
This sequence comes from Trissonchulus latispiculum, assembly GCA_030248195.1. Classification (NCBI taxonomy): domain Eukaryota; kingdom Metazoa; phylum Nematoda; class Enoplea; order Enoplida; family Ironidae; genus Trissonchulus; species Trissonchulus latispiculum. The sequence goes on along the minus strand of JASAND010009401.1, from coordinate 325 downwards.
CCGTAAGCCCGGCCCGGCCCGGCCCGGCCCGGCCCGCGGGCCGGGCCGGGCCGGGCCTAAAATGAAACGGGCCGGGCCGGGCCTAAGGTGAAACGGGCCGGGCCGGGCCGGGCCGAGGTAGGAAAAATTTGGGTGCGGGCCGGGCCGGGCCGAGTACTAGAACGGGCCGGGCTTCGGGCCGGGCCTGCTATTTTCATTTGAAGGTTTTGTCTTCTTTTTAGTTTCGGCAATTTATACAGGAGATTTTATTCTTTTCCAAATATAATTTTGAATAATCATTGCTCTTTTATTCCGATCTGACTTGATTAACTTTCTCTTTCAGAGT
>JASAND010009399.1:0-13006 GCA_030248195.1 Trissonchulus latispiculum | reverse complement strand
TGACTGAACTGGCAATTAGACGAAAAGTTCCTGAGAAATGTACAAAACCTGTGCCGCTTGCTACCTATATTCGGGCTTTCTTTGCTTCTGTCCTCTCAAATACAAACTGGTCTTCTAGAACCATTTCTATATGAAATGTATTGAGTCTGACCAAATTTCGCACGATCTTTAGAGCAAACCATAGTACTGACGAATATTAGTATTTTCGTCCTGTGTTTGACATGATTTTTGTGTTTGTCACGAGAAATAGGTTCGATTTCCGGTGACCCAAAGATTAGATCAAATACGTGTCGCAAGCTGGATGTTTTATGGTGCATTTCTGATATTGGAAGATGGTCACTTGCTAAATACTTCATAATAATTACCTTAACTGATGTCTACCTACCTACTTATGCTAACTAACTAAAGTTTTCGTAGAAAGTAATGTTTGCTTACGATTACCTGGTGTTTTAACGTAAAATCCTTGTTAATTATTTATTGGGCGGGTTCTGGGACAGAACATAATGAACTTAAAATAGAACCCAACTAGCTGACTGTGAGAGAGTTTTCGCAAATAACTAGTTTTAGTCGGTTTAAGCAAAAAGGCAAAAACTCACTCACTCACTGTCTTAGCAGCCATTCTACGCAGTCCCTACTTACCGACCTACCGACCTACCGAACTACGTCTACTTCTAAATCTGCCTACCCCTTATCCTAGTGCCCTAACAGGGGACGTGCCGAACCGCTATTCGATCCGGTGCTGGCAACCCCAGCAGCCAGCCGAGCGGAAGTCGCGCAAACTACCATCCTTTCACACGAGCACATAATTGCATTCGTGCAAAACTGGCATATAAGTTAACGAAATTTCGATGAAAACGAATTTAAGTAAAAATTTTATATTCTTATAGAGCTTGAAAAGTTGAACATTTTTTGTGCTTACAGCACCAATAAATTTTAAGTAAATAGTGAGAAAAACCTAATTAAAGTTTGTTCCTACATATGCATAATTAGCACATCTAATGTATTAATTACAATGCACACGCGCTGGGTTGCTAAGTTGCTTCCTTATATAGGCTGGCTTAAACTTGTTCTAACTATAACCCGTGTAGCTCAAATGGATGAGCACTGGACGACTTAACTAAAAGAGCCTGAGTTCGAATCTCAGCACGGGTCTACTTCTTTTCTTTTAGTTTGCCTCACCTTTTGGCCTTTTACATGGAAGTTAAGTGATTACGGTAACGACCGTGAACCCATGCTAATTTTAAGCCAAAACCATTAATACCCCCATCTTAGGCCTAACTATTTCCCAGTCCTTAAGAATTCCAGCTAATTAATACCACAAAACTGCAGACATTTTCCTACCTAGTACTAAATAAACCAGTAGTCCGCTAATCGGATGTCCAGCGCGTTTTACTAACCTATAATTAATTTCGTAATGATTTAAACTGTTCTGTTATGGTCCTGATTCGGCTATTTCTGGATTCCGTGAATGCGGCTCATCCGTCCCCTAATCGCAGGGCAACCTACACGGATGACCGGAAATCAAGCAGGTTTGGCAGACCTAATCGGGGTCCCCGTGACCCTAGGCTGCAAAACCTACCTAAATCGCCAAAACTACCTTTATTTCTTATACACATTTCTACGACTTTCACTCCTAAAATTAGTACTTTCGGAACAATTGCACATCCAACCAACAAACATTACTGATTATAATTTATCCTGTATTTGGGTCCAAATTGCTACTCAATTTGGCCCATTTTCCTGCCTACTATCTGACTATTTTACTCATTCACTCTGGCAGTCCCAATACCCTTATCAGACAAAGGGGGGTTTACATGGTATGCCCTCATTCACCCTCACAACCACACACTTTTGGATTCACAATTCACACTCTACAAAATAAGGCTAGCCCTGGAACCTCACACTCCATGAGGGGTTTACCCAGGAAGCCATTTACGTAAATTTGGGGGGTCTCATTCAAACTATAGATTACAACAATATTGACACATACAATTATTCAACACAACAAGGCCTAACTACTCCTTAGCAAAGCCTACCTACTTGTAGTATGCATATTTTTGCCCTAATTCTGGGTTAACTTTGATTTGTACCTTCCAGTATATTGCTTTGAACTTTGAAACTTTGCAAGTTTTGATGAGATTGAATTTTTTGTTGAATTTTTGGAACTTTGGTTATTTTGGAAAGCCGAACGAGTAATAATTGCTCAGGCAATTATTACTACAACAAAACTACACAGACACGTTTTCGCTAAGGACAGCTTCAAATCTATTAAATTAATAACGGGGAAGCCGGCCATTCCCCTTAAAACGACTGATAATTAATAATAAAAAACCAATTCAGAGTTTTTTGTTCCTAACCTTTTGATGCCGACACAAGGTCGGCATCAAAATAACAGGTCGGTTCACAATAACAATGCACAATTACAGACAATATGGTTGGCTTCGGTAGCGCCTACTTTTGCGAATATGGCCGGCAATTCCTAATTGCCGGCTGTGGGGAAAACAGTCCCTAAATTAACACAGTTCTGACTATGAGGTCGTAACCAAGGGACCTCCTACCTCAACTCAGGGGTGGGTCCCCACTCAATATCCCAATTCATTATTGCAACCCCAAAAACGTCAATACACATAAAATATTTGGGCGTAAGCCCCTACAAAAATTAAGGCCATTCAGGCCGTGGCTTGGTTGTATACGGTTAATTTTAAACAAGTCCCGAAGGCCACAAAAAGAGAAGTTTTAGGCCAAAAGGGCCTCTTAAAAATCCCTAAAAGGGCGTTCCTGGTGCAGTTCCTGGCCGAGCATAGCACGCTCATTTGGCCCTCAGTGTGTGGTGTTCGTCGTGTGCGCTCAGTTCTTCCCTTCTGACCAGTGTGGGTCAGAAGGGGCTCCTAACTCGTGTACCTAATCTGGGAAGAATGTACTTTTATTCCCGGCCAAAACGCTGGCACAACGGGAAGTACACTCAAGTTGGGGGGGGAAACACCCGACCGCTCTCGGCCGAGTCTCAGACGAACACTGGCTGGAAATTCAAAATTTCCAGTGAGCTGACAGGAGTCTGACAGCTCACTGGTGTTTACTTTGCTGGCGGATTTCTTTTGATTTTATTGGAGCTTCCAGAAATTTCTGGAAGCTCCCTATGTTAAAGCGTGTGCCCAACTCGGGCTGGCCACGCGGCTGGTCCGTTGGAGGGGAGATTAACGAGAAAATGGAGTTATTACCCCTCCAACTGACCCGAATTTTGATTTATTTCCCAAGCTGAATTTTGGGAAACTTTGCAGACTTTTTGGTTACCACGTAAAGGTAACCAAAGGGGAAAATACTGGCTTTAAAAATAAAGTTAACAGAATTGAAAAACAAAATTGTACACAATAAAGGCCACTCGGGGCCGAATATGGAAAAATAGATATTAATTGCCAATTTGGCCGTGTTATTTAGTAAAATTTATATTTATTATTTTTAGGCATTCCCTTGTCTCCAAGCCCCTTTCTTTCTTTTTTGGACTTGACCTTTCGGCCGTAGACAAGGGAAGCCGCTCGTCTATCCAAGCAACAATTGTCCTTCCTCGCCAAGACTCTAAGTCTCGCTAGAAAAGAAACGGAAGGGCAATTGTTGCGTAGAAAATATGCATACCAATAACTACGTAATTTTTCAGAAAATAAAAATTAGATATTATTAATCTACGTACCTAACTACCTAAGACTAACTATTTTCTTTTCTTTTGAATTATTAGGGAGGGAGTTAAGCCCCCTCCGAACGTAATTTCACACCTTATGTGTGTGTTAAGTTCCTCCTGCGAGGCAAGTCTCTGCTGGGAGAGAGCCAGCAGAGGCTCAGGGGATATGAATGGAAACATGAATGGGCCTAACCTCACACATAGTTACGTATTGTTATAAGGTCACCTAAGGCCAATATTACAAAATTAAAATGTAACTAACCAAAACTTCTTTTACTTATAACTTTCGCAATATTGGGAGTTAGGTGACCGGGTTTGGAGTTTTAGAATCAGCAGAGAATTGCCTTTCAGATAAAACCAACTTATATTTTGACCAAAAATTTGACTAATTGACTAATTATCACCTAACTACTACAAATTAAGCCTAATTAACACCTATGAACACTAATTAACACTATTCCGTGCCCCTAATGGGCGACTTATGGCATTATTTTGACCCATCTTCCAATATTCGCACATATTAACTGCGTAAAACGTTTTTAACTCGAAGTTTCTGGTTAAATTGCTGGTTATTAAACAACTTCTTTCGTTGAACTTATTTTCCTTGATGATTTTCAGCTATTTTAACCAGTTTCTAAGTGATTTTTTGACACGTGAGGCCTTATTCGTGGCCTGGGAAGAGTAACGACTCCTCCATTATACGGAAAACCGCATTAGGGCCTATTACTGACCCGGGAAGGGTAACGACCCCTCCATTACTGACTGACAACCTACCTAATCTTCCTTAGACTATGTTCCACTGAGATTCCATTCCATTTTCGTGTCATTTGCGTGAGCGTAATACTATTTTTTGCCTTATTCTTCCTATTTACACTAGAACCTATGTCCTTAATGACGGGTTTCTGGGGGTTTCACACTGACTGGCAACACTGGTGATTACAGGACAGTTACTTTATACTATGCTTGGACGTTTCACAGTTCACATCAAGATTTCACAGGCACGCCACTCATAACCAGTGTATTAGAAAACTAAATCAATTCCATTAAGAGCCACCATCTACGACAAGCTGAGCTTTCCATGGTCATTTTCAGGTTTTACTTTGCCTTTTCCATTACACATAGCAAACACCATGACAAATGTGTCGAGTCCTCAAGTTGCATGCATGTTTAAACATTCATTTAACCAAATGTCGAGCATACGAGCTTTTGGATATTCTTTGGTTTGCAGACGCTTTTAGTGACTAAGAAAATTTTTCCAAGTTGAGGGACATGGTTACTTTAACTTTCTTCGGATACAGTGGGATCGAAACGACATTAAATGAATTTATTTCAAGTAATAGTTAACGAATGTCTGGTAAAAGTTTCATAAAAGTTCAGAGGGACTTGCACCTCTCATCAGTTTTACCGTTAGCAAAGTTATATACTCCAAAAGTAAAAGGAAAGGGAGAGGTAAAGGAAATTGGGATCTTTTCAGGATAACCCCCCCCCAGGCCCAAATTATGCAAAACTTGACCAAACGAGTTGAAATTTGGTATGGGTATGTTTTCGACCACGCTGAGTTCAAATATCGCAAAATTTTTCGATTTCGCGAAATTCGATTTTTTCGATTCGTAAGGGGGGACCAAGCGAAACCGAAAAATTTTTTTACTTCGGTTTTGCTGAAAAGTTGTATTCAGGGGTTTTCGGGATCGCAGAACACGAATCTGAAATCCGTTTTTCGATTCAGGTTTTCGTTGCTTACTATAAAGCTAAAGGTTTAAGCTTAAGATGTAAACTTATACTGAGCTAACGAAAAGCTGAATAGAAAAATGGATTTCAGATTCGTGTTCTGCGACCCCGAAAACCCCTGAATACAACTTTTCAGCAAAATCGAAGACAAAACATTTTTCCGTTTCCCTTGGTTCCCCTTACGAATCGAAAAAAATCGAATTTCGCGAAATCGAAAAATTTTGCGATATTTACTCAGCGTGGTCGAAAACATACCCGTACCAAATTTTAGCTCATTTGGTTAAATTTTGCGGAATCTGGGCCTGGGGGGGGTTATCCTGAAAAGATCCGAAAATTGAAAAGTAGTAATTGTTTTCATGTAAAAGACTATAAAATTAATCCAATGAAAAATCTAAACACAAATCACAACACATAGTCAATCTGTTTCTTAAAATAAAAATCCAAATGTATTTTTTGGCACTGAGTGAGTTTAAAATTTTACATTTGTTGGCAGTAAAGCATAGTATCCGATCACAAAAATTTAGTTTTTATCCAAGACATTTTATTTTATGTGGTTTCATTAAGAAATTACGTAAAAGAAAACGAAAAGAAACTACTTAAAACTTAGTACTTCGTGCAGCTTTCACTTGTTTGCTGCCTTTCGTGCTGTTCCAATTTCCAAAGACAAGCAGTTGAAGATAGCCAAATTTTGTTATGCGATTTGCTTTTATAATCCAAATGCTTTCTAAAATTTGTTTACATTTAAAGGTTAGAGGAAGCGACAGCCCAACGGTGGTACGAAACTCAGAAGATTGCTTATCTGAGCGCGGCCATAAAATAAAAACCAATGTCGTCTGTATCTGTATCAGCTTCTGATACCTGACAATTTAGATAAAAGTCCCTATAATCATTCCCGGCAGTCCCTCATTCACCAAGCCCTGGTACTGGTAGCTTTTAGGGGTTACCAGTGGTTAAGGTCATACATTAACACGGGGTCCGATTCTGGGAGGGGTCTACCCCTGAAAATTCCAAAATTTTAAGGGGGTCTGCTCCGAAATTAGCGTAAATTTCGAATTTTTAACGTTTTTGACCAAAAATTAGTAACAAGTGACAATTTTTAGCGATTTTTAAGAAATTTTGAAAAAATCGCTAAAATTTGCTAAAAAATTACCAATTTTCAGTGAAAATAACTGAGGGGTCTACCCTTTTTTGCTTTCTGGACGAGGGGGTCTGCCCTTTTTTCCTGTTTGCTGACGGGGTCTACCCGATTTTTGTCGGGTTGGGGGGGTCTGCACCCCCCCATTCCCCCCCGCGTTATCCTATGGTTAAGGTGGCGATTCCTTTTGGGCACATATTGTTATTTGGCGGCGTAAACTATGATGAAATTTGATGAAACTTTCCGAAATAAGTTCTTTTAGCGTCCTAACACTCTCCGCGCAATCCTGATTCAAAAATTCCAGATTTCCAGTCAGAGTGGTTTTTCCCTATTTCTGAACGTTTGGCAGCTGCTATACAGTTATGACTATATTCATTCGAAAGATCTCATTGAGCTTCACATTTTTGCTTTTTACAGCAAGTTTCTAGCTTTTCTCTACCGTGAGATATAGCTGAATTTCTTGTTTTGGCATCGAATACTTGTCAGTTTTGCAGAAATCAAATAATCCAACATTTCTTGAACTACGCAAGCCGTAAAATCAAACTAAGGGCGTCGATCTGAAGGTCTCACAGGGACAAATTATCCGACGCATGATCGTCTTCCAACTGCTATCCTGTAGGCTGCTATCATAAAAATGTAGTTTTGCAAAAACACGACCAATTTTTTTCCAAAGATTGTGGAGCATTCACCATGCAAGCTGGGGGGCTGCTACTGAACAAATGTGTTCTGCACAAATATACCCAGGGACGATTTTTTAGTTGTTCCGATTGCTGCTTTCTAGCTAAAGTAATCGCTTGACAAATTTGGAAAAGTAGGCAATATACAGGTTACGCACACATTTCAGCTTATTTCTCCACAACGAAGAGCGATTTCACAAATAAAAAATCGTCCCCAGCTATTTGATGGAGGTATCGAATGATATAACCGATGTATCGCGAAAAAATTTACTTGAGTCTGCAAAAATTCTGGAAAATTATACTTCTTCTAAAATGTGTTTAAAATATTTTAGAAAAGCAACATTAGTTTCGTGGCATGCATTAAAAAGAGCAAATGTCAATCTACATTTTGATATAAAAATGGCTTCTTAACTCCAAGTAATGAATCAGTAATAATGGTGCAAACTTTATGTGACCAAAGGGAATCACCACCTTAAGGTGGTGGTATCCTTTTGTGCAGTGCTTTTGTGGTGATTTTTTGAAACGCTATAACTTTCGCAATTTTGGGAGTTGCAAAGAGCTTTATACATCGTTTTAAAGCTTATTATCTGTACATTCACATGAGCTTACAGAACTGGCAAAATTAGCAAAAAATAGCAGAAATTTTCTGACAAGCTGACATCTAACAGGATGAATATAGACCAAAAGTTTTTGAACATCGATTTCTCAAAACTGAAGAATCGGCCAAAAGTTCTTTTTGTGCCACGATATGAAGGACATATGGGCCGAGGGACGTTTTTTTGAATTTGGCTCAGCAGGTCTTAACGGTAGAGAAAATTGGCCAAATGCACAGTAACACGAAATTTCGCAACTTCTCATTGAGTTTTCTCGCAACTGGAGTTGTTTTAGCCCAAACCAAGGAAAACGTCCCTCCGCAGAAGTGCGAATTTCGATTCTACCGAAAATCTCCGGAATCCGTCGAGTAGTTTTTGAGAAATCGATGTTCGAAACAAAATAACCGCAGTTTTGCCAAAATGGTTTTTCGGCCAAATCTCTAGCTGAAAGCAGTAAAGTCCGGCTAATAGGCATTCATAAAATGTGCATTTGGACGATGTATCGATTGAGTATAACTAAGCCAATTTTATCCTTAACATGTGGCAGTAATTTTGAAAAAACTGATTTCCTCGAAAATGGCCATTTTTTGACCCTAAAAACAGTTTTTGGCTTATACTGACTTAACCACTGGAGATAGCTCAAAGCTTGTAAGAGCAAAAATGTTCATTTTCGAGTCCTCTTTCCAGCCATACCAACCAATCCCGTGTGTTGTCTACCTACTTATAGCTTAAGGCGAAAAACGAAAACTTTCTTATCTTTTGGCCTAAGAATACGGGACTGGTCCTAAAATGTTAAAGAGCACGGAAATAGGTTATTTCGCAAGTTTTAGCCCTTTGCGTAAAGGATTAAAGCCGTAGGAGTAAAAAATACCCGAAAAGAAACCAGCACCTTAAACCAATAGGTTACTTACACAGCATAGACTCATTTCACCTAAATTATCTAACCAGTAGTAGCATACCACTGGTAGCTTTCAGTATCTTGCTATTGTGCTAAACACCCTGGCCGTGGTTTGCGGTGTATATTGCCGGCTGCAGATCCAGTTTTCTTGTTAGTTTTTTGCCGGAAAGGAAGCAAAATGCCCTTTCTTATATAGGTACTTTTTCAGTAGTCGTAGCTTTGATTTCAACACTTTCAAAACGTATTTTTTAAGTGTGAGGAGAAATTTCAATTGGAGGGGGTGCGCAGCCAGTTGGGGGTTTAGCCAGAGCTTCATACTATATTCAGCAGTTGAAGCTCATAAAATGGCTAACAAGCTTTTACGAACTTTTCTGGAGGAATACAATACATTGCACTGTTGTCTTCGCTAAATATTTCAACAATTAGCACTTGAGAGCGCTTTACGAGCCCTATTTTTGGATCCTAATTTTAAGAGCCTACTTAGGAGATCTCTTAAGCCGTGGTTACACTTGGCAATCTTGTGACAACGCGTTGTCACAACGGCAGTTGTCTCCCATGGTTGTCAAGTCTGACAACTAGTGGTTACACGTAACAACAGATTGTGACAACGCACACTTCCTGTTGAGCCAACGCTATGTGTACTATTGCGTTGTCACAACGAAATCGGGCATGGTCCCAACGCGTTGTCACCAGTTGTCACAACTTTGTGTCACTGGTTACACGAACAACGTCGTGACAACTTTGTAGCAACGGCCGTTGTGGCAACGCGTTGTCACAACGCGTTGTCACAAGATTGTTAAGTGTAACCACAGCTTTAGTTTAGGAGCTCTTCGTGAAACACTATTCTCCTAACTTTTCTCATAAGCAGTAAATTTAGGAACTAGCGCTATGAGCTAAGAGCTATGAGCGCTTAGCGCTATGAGCCCTTTGTGAAACGCCCCACTGTAGTTTGCTCAACTAAAAAGGTTAGAATTTACTGGTTGCAACCCGACTAGATTATCTGTGTTAACCAACTAATGCCTGCAAGATTACAGAAATAACATTTGTAATAGATTTCAGGAATGACCGTTAGCTTTAAGAAAAGGGTCCATTTCAGTTTTCAAAAGAGATATACACTGGTTTGCACCAAATGTGATTTGCAAATGATTAGCGAATTTCGTGCTAAGCAATTGCTTAGCAAGTGCTTAGTCTTTGAGAGCTCAATACTATGTGGATTAATTAATATTCTTAACAGCCTACTGCTTAAGATGGTGCTTGCATTACCGGAACGGTTCCATGGAGTTTATTATCCTCCTACAAATCTGCATCAAACTTTCAGCAGTGGTAGCCAGACATGTGCAGGAGGGTATATTCTGGGGGGGGGTGAACCGGATATCTCCGGTATTTTGCCCAAAAAACGGAAAAATCCGGATTCTGGGTGGGTGAAGGACAATCTGGGGGGTGAGCTCCAGGTCTGGGGGGTGAACACTCCCACCCCAACCCCCCCAAGCGCATGTATGGTGGTAGCTTGTGTTAAATGCTAGCAAGATGTTGAATTTGAATATCCAGTGCTTGGCTTACGACTTGCACAACAGGGAGAAGCTGAAATTTTCAAAACGGTGTCACTCATTAACTTTTGAATTAAATTGGTTCAAATTTTGCATAAATGTGTAAATATATCTAACGCAGGGGTGACTTTTTCAGTTTTTTGATTTACGCAGTTTTGAGTATTTAAATAATCCAATGCTTGGCTTACGACTTACACAACAGGGAGAAGCTGGAATTTTCAAAACGGTGTCACCAATTAAAGCCTGAATGAAATTAGCTTAAATTTTGCATAAATGTTTAAATAAACCTAACGCAGGGGTGATTTTTTCAGTTTTTTGATTTATGCAGTTTTGAGTATTTCATGAATATTCGAAATCTTTGAAAGTCAATATCTTACGGAATATAGGTCCCCTACCGGTTAAACAAAAACTAAAAATTGCCCCTGCGTACCCTGCTAATAGACACGCATGCAAAATTTGAGCGAGTTTGGCCGCATCAGTTATGAGAAAATCAGAATGATATATTTCATACTAATCACTTCAGTTTTATATGCTTTTAATATGCTGTTCAAATATGCTTTAATAAGTTGCACAGTAAATTTCATGAAATAATAAACAAATCCAGCACAAAAGCATCTTGAAAAGCCCTGTAAAATTCATTTCCGAAAGTTTGGTTTTTCCTGCTGATGTTTGCGTTTGCTCGGCCCATGCCCTCACACGCATTTTGCTTGAAAAAGATAGGTTCGCCATAAAAGCGTGTGTGCAATGGTTTAAGATAGGGCCGGCATCTTTTGCGTGTGAATTTCTAATTTCCAAAGTTTCTATTTCCAATCAATGTAATTATGCATTTGTGAAAGTAAATTGCTTCGCTAATCTGACAATCCCATATTCTGTATTCTGATGACTTATCAAATTTGTTCATTAACAGTTCAGCGAAAATTCTTCAAAGCATAAAACAGATGAAGAGATAGCTAGGCAAATTACACACTTTTCCATCATTTATCTTTGTAATCGGTAATTATTTGTTCAAACATCTTATAAAAGTCACACAATGTTTTGCACGATAGCTTCTGTTAAGGTGGTGATTCCTTTTGGAGACATCAAATTTGAACCCTTCTCAATCATTCCTTTGAGTTAAGCCATGTTTATATCGAAATGAAGCTTAACATTTTCTCTTTCAAATGGATACAGTGAACCTAACCTTAGTTCTCGGAAATTATTTGGGATCTTTTGCGCTTTTCCCCCCCCAGCCCTAACTTTTGATTTTTTTGACCAATAACCTTAAAACTTGGTGTGGGTGCATACTGGAGGCTGGTGAATTCAAAAATTCAAAAATTTTAGAATTTTAAAAATTTTTAAAAAATTTTAAATTTTTGTTTGGTAAGGGGGGACCAAGGGGAACCAAAAACTTTTTGAAAAAAATTTTGCTGAAAACGTGCATACAGGGGTTTTCTGGGGCGCTGAGCACGAATCTGAAATCTGCTTTTTGATTCAGCTTTTCGTTAGCTCAGTATAAGCTAAAGTTGTAAGCTTAACATGTAAGCTTATACTGGGCTAACGAAAAGCTGAATCGAAAAACGGATTTCAGATTCGTGCTCAGCGCCCCAGAAAACCCCTGTATGCATGTTTTCAGCAAAATTTTTTTCAAAAAATTTTTTGGTTCCCCTTGGTCCCCCCTTACCAAACAAAAATTTAAAATTTTTTAAAATTTTTTAAAATTTTAAAATTTTTGAATTTTTGAATTCACCAGCCTCCAGTATGCACCCACACCAAATTTCAAAGTTATTGGTCAAAAAAATCAAAAGTTAGGGCTGGGGGGGGGGAAAGCGCAAAAGATCCATTATTTGACTGCATTTTCGAAGTAATTTAATTTTCCAGGTTTTTTGCAGACTAAAGTAAATTTTTTCGTGAGGCGTCGGCCACATCATTCATATTAAATTTCATAATAAATCTATTAAACAGCTGGGGACCCTTTTTTAATTATCATGAAATCGCTCTTCGTTATAAAGAAATTAGCTAAAATGTAAGCGCAACCCGGTGTAAAGGTTTGAGTTACCTCAATAAAAGATAAATTTAGACTAAAGAAGATTTGCTAAGGTCCTAGAGTGTGTGCATGTCAATCTCGCCTAACTCGCTTACCCCTAAACAACTACGAAACGCGCCGGCAATCTAAAAAGTACCGTGAGTTTACTAGTTTTCTCGGACAAATTATGGGTTTTACAAAAATAGAGAAAAAGCAAATTGTACAGTCCCCAAGGACATGAAAGCTTCAAAGACAATCACTAACAGAGTATCAGAAAACAAAACAACCCCAAAAACAAACCAAAGAAGAGGGGGTCCACTCCCCCGAACTCCCAATGATGGACGGACGGCCGTAATTGTGAGAACGCAGAGATGAAGACCGACCGTATTCCACAGAATTCCAAACAAGACTAACTGGAATTTGCGCTCAATGTTAGATTGTGAAAATTAGTTAAGGAACCGAGGTTCCTACACGAGAGTGTAATTTACATTTACTGTTCGTAAAGATAGCACTACATTTTAGATGAATTTCTATGAAAATAAAGGGAAATATCAAGAAATACTTCACAACGCATTTTGCCTACTTTTCCCAACTTTGGCAAGCGACCACTTTAGCTAGAAAGCAGCAATCGGGGCAACTAAAAAAGGGTCCACGGGGAATTTTTGTTTAAAACACGTCCAGTCAGTGGCAATCCTCTAGCTTGCATAGTATATGCTCCACAATCGCTGGAAAAAATTTGGTCATGTTTTTGCA
>JASAND010009397.1:0-21218 GCA_030248195.1 Trissonchulus latispiculum | reverse complement strand
CCTCCGGAGCATGAAAAAGTAATATGGGTGGTGGTGAGGTTGTAAAATCAAGAGAGGACTAGTCTTAAAAATGCTTAATATGGGGGCTTCAAAAAAGAAGAGGACTAGGTTTTGGGCGAATTAATATGGGCACAGCTTCGCCGAGCAACCCATATTCGTGGACTGAAAAAGTTATATACATACGTATTACATATGTATATATATATACCAGTGTTCAGTTTTAGTTACGGTGCGTAAATAATATATAAACAACTATGATAAACGAGTTTTAGTGGAAGCAAACATTTCTTTCGATAAACTCTTAATGTTTACTGTGCATTTTAACCATTGATAAGAAAACTATATTTCAACAATAATTTCAGGACTCTCTCCGACGATCTTCTATTTCTATTGAACCGTTAGCGTTACAATCATAGCCTTGGTTCTTTCTAGTTGCTTGCCGTAGTCCAGCACAACCAAATTACTATATAGTTTACGTATATATAAGCAAGCAACTTGCAGCGATTGTTTTACTGCTGGAATTGTTGTTATTGACTGACAATAATGGCATTGTATATGACAATCGCCATGGCGAAGCGTAAAAGCCCGCGAATATGGGTTGCTCGGCGAAGCTGTGCCCATATTAATTCAGCCCAAAACCTAGTCCTCTTCTTTTTTTGAACCTAGCCCCCATATTAAGCATTCTTAAGACTAGTCCTGTCTTGATTTTACAACCTCACCACCACCCATATTACTTTTTCATGCTCCGGAGGAGCATTTTTATTACTTGTCCTGCTGTCATTTTAAAGGATCCCTTTCCAGCAATGCGGCAATGAATACAAGGAGCTTGATGCCGTAAGCTTGAGCCGTAGGTAGAGCAGAAAAGTGATGATATAAATATATAGTACCACTGAATTCTCACCTCCGCCCCAAGCTTTGGCCGCTGCAACCTCTGTTTGTGGGTGGTATAAGGAGAAAACTTTTTCGCCTCGCCAAAGACTTCGACAGTGTGCCCATCGTGTTCAGCGACACGGATTTACTATATGGGTACCGCCAGCGCCAGAGGGCCGAAAACCGCGTTTTAGGGGGTTTGACCAGTGGTCAGTAGGCCCCATAGACCGTAGTGACCACTGGTCACTTCCATCGGAATCGGCAATATGCCCATTGAAACGAGCGTGGGCGATTTATTATATATGCCCCCAACCAAAACGCCGAAAACCGCTGTCTAAGGGGGTTTGACCAGTGGTCAGTAGGCCACCTAGACCATAGTGACCAGTGGTCACTTCCACCGGTTCTGAAAATAGGCTCATTGAAACGAGCGTAGTCGTTTTACTATATATGCCCCTAACCAAAATGTCGAAAAAAGCTGTTTTAGGGGGTTTGACCAGTGGTCAGTGGCCACCATAGGCCGTAGTGACCACTAGTCATTTCCATCGGAATCGGCAATATGCCCATTGAAACGAGCGTGGTCGATTTACTATATGTGCCCCGAACCAAAACGCCGAAAAATGCTGTTTATAGTGAGTTTTCCCTACTTTGACCCTGGGCGAGGAACCACGGGAGCCATGCTGACCAGTGGTCACTTCGGGCGGTATCGGCAGTATACTCATCGTTTTCAGCGACCCCGATTTACTATATATGGGTACCACCCCAATGCCGAAAAACGCCATTTTTAGTGACTTTTAGGCCATTTCTAGTAAAAGTGGGACTTAAAAACTTTTCGTGAAAACAGGTGAAAAAATGCAATGTTTGGGCCCATCTCCTGCAAGCTACAGAGCGAAATTTAAAAATCCCCCTCGTTACATTCCGCGCATAGTCCGAAATATTCAAACAAACCAAACCGATCTAGCTGCTAACCTGTGAAAAAAGTCTATCACAACCGAAGTGCCAAAATAGCGAAAGTCCGACTTTGGGGCCTTGGCACAGAGCCAAAATTGGCAGTGTGCCAAAATGACCAAAAAAGGTTGCATGGGAGGACCCTGCCTACCAACATATAATAGTAGGATAGGACCAAAATGCCCATATCGTTCCAACACTGCTCTGACATAAGCACTTCCGAAAAGCGTTATTAACCGAGAAAAAAATAAACGCACGGTAACTCCCGCCTAGTGCAAAATTTCGAAGTTCGGAATTTTAACCAAAAGTATTGTGGTACTTGTAGTACTACTCGAGTACTTTACGATGGTAACATTTTTACCCCTCCCGGACCTCTAATTAGCTGGCACCAGGCCAACACTGTCTCCAGGGGGCCGCGCAGACGCCTTTATACCATATTATGTAGGGGCGCTATCGCGCCCCTACATAATAATGGCGTCGCTGGAGAGAAAAATTTTCATATTTTTAGTTTTATGCACTGAAAATAGCTTTATTTTTGCCTTCTTCCCGGGGGGGGGGTCGGATAAAAAGGGGGGGTGGTGTCGCAACCCCCCTTGGATGCTCCCAAGTAGAAAACATAACATGTTAAAACTATTTTTCATGCACCCAGAAGAATGGGAGGCAGGCAAGTCCATGACCCTGCAGTTGGTTATTTCACTCACCTGTAAAAATACCCTGCCTGATGTTATGCGTGTAGTACGTATATATGCGTACACATACACTACTGAATCTATTTTATACCTATCTAAGCAAAGGTGCACTATGCCTATTTAAATCATTTTGTCTTTTTAAAGAATATATACAATGAAACTAATTTTGGTTTTCGAAAAAATTGTAAGGGATATCTATATATATTTGATGAATTGCAATTTTTTCAGATTTTTTCGCACTGTAGGGTTGGTTTTTTTCCGGAAAAAAAGTCGAGCGGAAAAAAAGTACTTTTTTTCCGGTTTTTTTCCGACTTTTTTTCCGCTGTCCTAATAATGCCAGAGCGTCTCAAAAATTGTTTCTATAACATTTGTTGCCTGTCTTAACGAATATTTCGTCATGTAAACGCCATTTGAACACTTTTATAAGCTTTTCAACGTATCCAAACTAAGCAATTGTGAAAAAATATTTCAAACGAAGTTTCAACAGACTATGGGCACAATTCCCAGTTACCTTAGTTTCTGGGAGCAGTGACAACTTTCAAATGATTTTTCCGTGTGCAAAATTTTTTCTTTCACAACTTTGGCTTTTAGATGTTAAGTATCTGTCTGTCTGTCTGTTCTCGGCCGTAATAATAAGGAGTTTCTCGTTGAACTGACAATAATACTTCATAAAACTGAGCAGTTTATGAAAAATGAAGAAAACTTCAAATTAAGTCCGGGCTTCAAAATAAGAGCAAACTCTAAGCAAAGCCAATAATTTGGAAAAAAGGAGCAAAATTTGAGAAAAATCACTAAAATTTTTCATTTGAACGCTTCTAAAACTTCCCAGAATGATTAAATTTTTCCGACTTTTTTTCCGTTTTTTTCCGACCCTCCGGAAAAAAAAGGAAAAAACGGAAAAAAACCGTTTTTTTCCGGGACTTTTTTTCCGATGCCCAACCCTATTTCGCAGACGGAAATATATAAATTTTTCGAGATACATCAGTTATATACATCATTCGATACCTCTATCAAATAGCTGGAGTCTATTTTTTAGTTCTTGTGAAATAGCTCTTCGTCTTGGAGAAATTAGCTAAAATGTATGCGCGACATGGATTTTTCACTTTAACTTTAGCTAGATAGCAGCAATCCGGGCAACTAAAACGGGTCCCCGGGGTATTTTTGTGCAGAACCCTTCTGCTAAGTAGAAACCCTCTAGCTTACATTATACTAGGTTCTCCACAATCGCTGGAAAAAATTTGATCACGTTTTTTGCTAAAACTACATTTATGAAGCAGCCTAGGGGATAGCTATTGGATGATGACCATTCCTTCAATAATTTGCCTATGAGAGACCTTCAAATCGACCCACTAAGTTTAATTTTCCGGCTTGAGTAGCACAAGAAGTATATATATAAAGGATTATTTGATTTCTGCAAAAATGACAAGTTTTCGACGCCAAAATAAGAAAATTGGCTGTATCCCACGATAGAAAAACGTCAAGATACGTACCCAAATGTAATCACCACCTTAAAAAGTGCATATGCGCGTGTGTTTTCTTTACATGTTTGTATATACGTACTTACGTGTGCGTGCATTCGGATTCGAAAAAGTTTGAGAAAATAAGTTTTTCAGTCATGGTATATACAAATGGATCTCGACAGTTTCAGACTGTAGGCACGTCACTAAGTATATTTATACATGGTATGCTGATTGCTGTAGTAATATTACGCACGCATGTATAATACATATTAGGGCCACGTCATCATTTTTGTTTATAATTCATTCTGTTTTATGTCATTTATTTTCTAGAGACACTGGGCCAAGTCTGGCTCTCATTCAGCTGAGCAGGAGCGTCGACGAGGCAACTTGAGGGCTGTCTTTGACCAGATGGTGAAGGATGCAGGCGCTCCTGCTGGTGTGGGCGTTAACTATGACCAGTGGGCTGGCCTGTGGCAAAAGTCTGCCCTCTATAAGCCACTGCCCTGGGAAAAGATGTTTGTTGACTTTATGTTCGAGGACTTGCTGAATTGGACATGTGAGTGCTTGCTTGCTTACACTTAGACAGGGCGTTTCATACAAACGCACGTTTAGATTGAAAGTGGAACCATAATGGAAAGTAATCTTTGAATAAAAGTAATGTACGAGCACAATGTCTCGTGTTATCTTATCGTATTATCTGTTTTTGGAGATTTCTAATCCGCATGCTGTTATTTATGCATAAGTTATGCATAAGGTTTATCTGAATTTCACGGTATGTTTGTTGGTGTTTTTTCCTGTTTGGGGAAAGATCTAGTAGGCCCAGTTCCAAGGGATGATATTTTGCTGCATGCACAAATGCAACAGGTCCTCAGAAATGTTAGGATTAAAACGTAAATAGAGACAGTTTAAGTTAAGGTCTCCAGTTAAGGGTAAGGTGTAAGTCGGAATTGTTTTTAAATCTGGTCTATTTTGGCAAAGATTTAGGCACTCTGTGAGGGCGTCCAAATTCCCGGGTGGGGCGGTTTCGGACGTTTTTAGGCCTCCCGTAAAAATACTCTGAGTTTACATAGCTTATGGCTGCTGTGCGACCTCGGCATGACAATACGTGATTTCTTAGCAGAATGTTTTCGTTTTAAAATTTGTGTGAACAATAAACACTAATTGTACCACTTAGGCTTAATTTGTTTCAGTTGAAGCGTACGTCAAGCCATTATGGTACAGTAGATTGATGTATGTGTATGGAGTTCCTGAAAAGGAGTCTGTAGCTTGCTTTAAGCACTTAACGGTATGTGTGTAGACTGAATTTGGAAGGGAATTACAATTGAAAAGAAGCAGTCAAAGTCAAAAAGAGTCAGTCAGTCCTGCCTACTACAGAATGGCCAGTGCTTTGGTTCTTAATTATAAATAGATTTTAACTCATAAAAGTATATATCGCATTGTTCCAGTGCCAGTCTGCCCAACTGTCGACACATACTTTTTTTGCAACTAAACTTTACCATACTGCAAGTTTTAGGTGACAAACATATATATATAATATGGATTTAAAACTCCAAATAGCTTTCATCCCTTTGAAAATATGCATTTTTGAAGGAATTAAATTTATAAATTTCAAGAATGTCGAGTCAGAGTTCAACCTGGCTAGAAAATTCGTGGTGACCCTGGGTCGCGTTGCAAAAGAGTCTCCTGAGTGCCCTCCTGGGAGGATCTTAGGAGCTTGTCTAGGAGCTACCTAGGAGGGAGTTATGAGACCTCCTAAACCTGTTCCTAAGTTTAGCTGGCGCTGCTCCAAACTTAGGACATAAGTGGTGGTGGTGGTGGAGGTCAGCAGTCCTAACTTAGGAGAATTTTTCGCAACGCTTTCCTGGTTTCATCTTTGAATAAATAGGTTTCCTTCGTTCTCCTTCTTTATGTGTGCCACTCAAGTTAGCCTTGGACTTGGAGTTGTGCCTCTATACGCCGATTATACATGTGCAAGAGACTAAGTTTTTGTCTAAAACGGGTTGAACCACTTGAGCCTATTTAGGTCCTGAGCTTTGGAGGTAACCAAATCAAGATCACTTTGTATTAGTATGAGTATATACTTTACAAATAAGAGTGTCACAGCTGGCAGGCTCTCTGTTATCAGCTACCGAGCATGTACCTGCAGCTAATAAGAGAAAACCTACCATGGGCCAATTGCATAAAAATCTACTAATTGCTGAATTCACAACTAGTGGATGCTGATTTGCGCATTCCGCATTGCTGGCGTTGCATAAACGTCTGGTGCGGAACTCGCAACTAGCAATCTAGTGCGAGTCCATCGACATACTAGTTGCTAGCTACTAATTGCACTCTCAGCTAGTTGAGTTGCATCTACGAGTTCTACGTTAGGAGTCTACTAGTGCTACTAAAATCGTCAAGTCAAATTTCATTAGACGATTGTCGGAAAATCGTCAATAAGTTTTCGATACTCTAATATTTTTGATGAAGTTTTCAGAATACCTTGTGTTATCAGTTTTTTATGTTACCCTGAAAATATTGTAAACTTCGTTTGTGGTTCGTATTCGTATTTGTATTTATATACGGTTTGTGAACGCTATCTGTTTTTGAAGATTTATGGTTAATCCACTGTTTTCTCACTCGCAATGCTAGTACTAGCAGTAATACTAACATCCACTTGTTGCGGATTCCGCGACTAGTAGATTTTTATGCAGTTGGCCCCTGCCTGCTTAGCTAATTTCGTTTAGTCGCTGGAAAAGTTTTATGCAACACTTGAAATCCGCACTAGCAATTAGTATCCTAGTACTAGCAAATCCGCACTAGTGGTTCAGCAGATTTTTATGTAATTGACCCCAGCTGTCACACTCTTTTGTATTATGTACTCTTGGTGTTGCTGATTATATACTGATTAGCTTTGACTTTTAAGCCGACATGATCATTCCTTGCATTTTGGCTTGTATACAAACCTTTTCTTTTAATTATTATAGTATTACCTAGTTATTTATGTTTAGAACAATATAGTTTTTGTTTATCTATTTTCTTTTGCAGAGAAATCTTTCTTCTCGCTTATTGGACCGTGAACAGCTTCATGAAATATGGTCCAAATACTTTCACAGCCCCGACTCAGATGAGACTGCCAACGTCCTTTTTGGAAAACTGAGCAAATACGATCGACTACCTGAAGAAGCATCATAGACTATGATTTCTATCTACATAGAAGAATTCTGTTGGTGCAGACCTCAACTCTCATTTCAAGCGTTCTTGTATAGTTTCCCTGTGTTCCGATTTTCCGAGGAAGAATGCAGCCGATTTTTATTTAGATATGTATTAATTGTATGTAGTAGGCTGTGTGGTTGGTTTCAGTAAAATATGCTTTTTCGACTAGGCTTGTAATTTACTAAAGAATCAGATTCGTGTCACTAGCCAACAGCTTAACGGCTGGGGTCTTTTAGATCATAGGGACTAGATTGTCTTGTATTAATTGTAAAGAAAGACTATTAGCAACGCAGTGGTAGTAGTGTTTTGGTGCCTGACCGCAATACCAGATTCGCGTCATCTTTTGTGATTGGGGAGAGACTAAACGGTAACAATTACCTGTAGTTGAGTTTTTGCGAGGAGCTTAGCAGCACCGACAGAAAATGTCATTTTATTTCCTGCTCTCAAACCGTTTAGGTTAGCTCCTGCGAGGTATGGGAAAGGAACAGCGAAGGGGTAGAAAATATGCCCCCAAGACAAACAGGTATATAATTTTTACAGACCCACACAGGACAACAAAGATGTATTTAGGGTTGTTTCAGTGGGCGATTATGGTTTCAGGCGGAGTTTCAGTTCCAGTTCATTCAAAAATCTGTAGTTTCTATTTTAGCTTCCAGAAATAATATAAAGCATAGATTCTCTCTGCAAAGTATTAATGAAAAACTGATTAAAGCCATCAAAATATATTTGTGTTTTGATGTAAGATTGAAACTAAAGTCTGACCAAAAAATGTAGGGAGCGAAATTGTTTTGTTTATACTGAACTACCGGTACATTTTTGCTGCAGCAATGTATATATTTTCTGAACCGTCATGGCATGAACTTTCTTTTGGTTGAAAAAAATTTCTTTAAAAATTAAAATTCATCAAAAGAAGCCGATTTTTTAAGTTTTGAAAGATCAGTAGAAACCAGGAACTAGCCGTTTGGTGGAAAATTAGCCCATGTCCCAAACATATTGAATCCCGAATATAAGCTTATTTCGTCAAAAATTGCGATAGTTATTCAATTTTTTCGATTTTCAAAATCCTTTGATCTTTGCCGCTTTTCCAACTTTGACTGGCCATTACTCGCGACTCACTCAATGCAAAAATTTTTTAATTGGATTTTCAGGACCGCTTACGTGTCAGCTTTCATGTGATATATGTGATTTTTCAAAATTTGAAAATCGATTTTTTCGAAAAATACCACTTTTTGACCCAAAATTTCGACAATGCGAATCCAGCAAAAGTGGGTAAAAATAACATTATCATAAACTTTAATCTGAGCTGAATCCAACGATATAAAGTTTCTGCGGCAACGGCTTAAATTGCCCCAGCAACGAATTTTTAAAGAATTTCCTATTTCAGCTGATTTCTGACAAGTTGTGCAATATTGTGCATTGATTTGCCGCAAATAGTGTAAACTAGCCAAAAACCGGCTAAAAAGCGAAATTGTTTAAAAATTCGTTGCGGATGCAGTATAAGTCGTAGCCACGAAAACTTTATATCGTTGGATTCAGCTCAGATTAAACTTTATGGCAATATTATTTTTACCCACTTTTGCTGGATTTGCATTGTCGAAATTTTGGGTCAAAAAGTGGTATTTTTCGAAAAAATAGATTTTCAAATTTTGAAAAACCACATATATCGTATGAAAGCCGACGCGTAAGCGGTCCTGAAAATCCAATTAAAAAATTTTTGCATTGAGTGAGTCGCGAGTAATAGCCAGTCAAAGTTGGAAAAGCGGCAAAGATCAAAGGATTTTGAAAATCGAACAAATCGAATAACTATCGCAATTTTTGACGAAATCAGCTGATATTCGGGATTCAATATGTTTGGGACATGGACTAATTTTCCACCGAACGGCTAGTTCTTGGCTTCTACTGATCTTTCAAAACTTAAAAAATCGGCTTCTTTTGATGAATTTTAATTTTTAAAGAAATTTTTTTCAACCAAAAGAAAGTTCTTGTCATGACGGTTCAGAAAATATATACATTGCTGCAGCAAAAATGTACCGGTAGTTCAGTATAAACAAAACAATTTCGCTCCCTACATTTTTTGGTCAGACTTTAGTTTTTGGTTTTTGCAAGTGTTGGGATTGGCCGAAATTTTCCCTGGTTGGCTTGGCTTGGCCAGCCAATTGGCCGTTGGCCGATGGCCGGTCATTGGCCGTTGGCCGGCCAATGGACAATTGGCTGGCCGATGGCCGCCGGTTTGGCCATTGGCTGTTGCTAGGCCGTAAGCCATTAGCCATTCTTTAACTATTTGGAAACGTTGGCTAGCTGGAATTTACTAGATATTTTTATTCGCCTACCTTGCTTAAAATTGAACTTTATTGAAAATAGTTTTTCCAAATGTTTAGCTCTAATCCGTGATAATTCTGTTTTAATTTTGCTGGAGGACTGCAATGAATTGATAATTGTTGAGACGTTGACCGCTTTTAAAAACTAAGTTGTTAGCACCATTAAAATTATATAGCAAATTTACTGAAAGACAACGCTATCTACGATAAAAGGGTACGGACCTATTGAAAACTTAGAGCTAAGTGTCAACATGTTATGCAGGTATGTAAACTGAAAATCTGTAGTAAAACTGAAAATCTGTAATAATGTATCTAATGTAATGTAACGTTTATAATGCAACATGTGCACGATATTATGTAGCAAAATTAAATTTTGCAACAACACTGTTGACGAACAAAATCAGTAAATTTGAGCTTGGCCAACAGTCAGCCAACGGCCAGCCAATTGGCCGCACCGGCCAACGCACAACACTAATTTTTGCTCAAACTAGTTTCAGTCTGCGGCCTAAAATAATTTATGGTTTAATGTTTGATTGAATGAGATTTTGCCAATCTCCTGTTGAAAGAAAAGTTGGGCCAGTCCAGTAGGATTTGGTGTCTATCTTTATAGATTGAATCGCTGTTTAAATTGTGTAAATCTTCACGTCTTGGTAGAAGCCTGGAACTAGCGCCACAGTATGCAGTCCAAAGTAACTTCCGTTTCAGAAAGCGAAGATGAAATTTGTTTCATCTATTTTGTTTTTAGTGACAGAGTTTATCCTGTAAGCATCTGAACCTAGTTTTAAGTTTCAGTATGCTCAGTATTCCGAAAAAATCTTTCACGTCCACGGTATTGCGGTTTGCAATTTTTATAGCGTTCATCATATTGTTGTGTTACAGAATTAAGATGAGTCTTTGTCGTCGCAGCATTCCATTATCCCTTGCTGAAAAGGAGGTCTCCCTGGAGATAGATCAGCAATTGGTTGGTGGCGTTGACTGCGTTGTTTGGGATTCGGCCATTGTTGCCTGCAAATATTTTGAGCGTTTGTACTCTGACGATTCCAGTAGAATTGCGAATAAACGGGTCATCGAATTGGGTGCCGGGACGGGCGTTTGCAGCATTGCCCTGGCAGCGTTAGGGTATGTCCCTGGAATGGGATTGGAGAAGTACAGCTGTATGGGTGCGAAGGAAAATGTTGCTGTATTTTAAGCAGCAGCATCTTACCGATGATCCGACAAGTTTAGTCTTTTATTAGATTTTCCAAAAAATGACTGATGATTTCACCCACCTGCTGTATTTCTATATATTGTGTTTCTTTGATGTGATACCTGGTCTGATATATACTTTGTATGACAGTTTTACATTACTATTAATTATATTATTTGATTTGATTGATTGCACCCAAAATATTCATGCTAAATTCTAGAGATGCACCGGGGCCGCCACTATCGGGGCCGGGGCCGGGACCTCATCGTGGCCTCGGCCGGGGCCACCTTGGCTCCGGTACCGGGGCCGGGGCCGGGGCCTAGAAATTGGGGGTCCAAATCGAAAATTTTCAAAAATTTTCTTGAAAATTTAAATTTTGCAATAATTTTTGATATACAAACGTTACTATCGTTGTTTTCATTCATATCAGCGAGAAAACAAACGATTTGTAACACTTTTTGACTTTCGAAAATTCAAAATTTTGGTCAAAAAATGTCAAAAATTTACAATTTTGCTAATTTTTGGCCCCGGTTGGTACCGGGGCCTGACCACCGGGGCCGGGGCCGGGGCCTGACTACCGGGGCCGGGGCCGGGGCCTGACTACCGGGGCCGGGGCCAGGCCCCGGTGCATCCCTACTAAATTCTTTGTTCATTTATGTAGTTGGTATAAATTAGTGTTGGGATTGGCCGAAATTTTCCTTGGTTGGCTTGGCTTGGCTTGGCCGGAGTTTGAAGGTGGCCGGCCAACTGGTTGGCCGTTGGCCGCTTGTTGACCGTTGGCTGTTTCTTGGCCGTAAGCTATTGGCCGTTCTTTAGCTAACGTTGGCGAGCTGGAATTTACTATTTTTATTCGTGTGTGTACCGTGCTTAATTAGACGTCAACTTAGTTAAGCTTTATTTCAATAGTACAATTTACAATATTTGTAAAATAGTTTTTCCAAACATTTAGCTCCAACCCGCGATAAATCTGTTTTAATTTTGCTGGAGGACCGCAATAAAGTGATGAGACGTTCACCGCAGACAAATGTAAAAACTACGTTGTTAGCACACTTAAAATTTGCATGCAATCAGCAAATTTAATTGTAAAGTAACGCTAATAACGATAAAAATTGTCAACATCTAAGTGAAAATCTGAAGTACAGTATCTAATGTAACGCTTATACAGCAACATGTTTACGATATTATGCAGCAAAATTAAATTTTTCAACACAGTTAACGCACAAGATCAGTAAATTTGAGCTTGCCAGCACTCGGCCATTGGCCAGCCAACGGCTAGCCAGTTGGCCGTTGGCCTTTGGCCGGCCAACGGCCATTGGCCGGCCATCGGCCAACGGCCAGCCAATTGGCCGTTGGTCGTTGGTCGGCCAACGGCCAATGGCCGGCCAAGCCAACTGGCCGAGATGTTCTCGGCCAACGGCCAATGGCATGGCCGGCCAATGGCCGGCCATTGGCCAGCCATTGGCCGCACCGGCCAATGCACAACACTAGTATAAATTGTTTCTAAGCACCAATATTATATGTCTTGTCTTTACAAACAGTTGAATTATTCCTGAAATTAGACTTGGTGTACTGTGTTTTTCAGTGCGTCTGTAGTGTGTTCTGATTTAACCGATGCTTTGCCGCTACTACACCATAATGTCAACATTAATGAGCATTTGTGGAAGGATAAAGAAAATGTTCTATCAGTCCGCAGCCTAGACTGGACCTCAGCGACGGATCACAGTTCATTAAAATCAGAAACTTATGATTTAGCCCTGCTGGCAGATTGTATATATTATGAAGCGGTTTGTTTTGCTTGGTCTTTTCGTATTACAATGTCACAGTAATTTTCGATACCCAATTATGAGAATACCAATTATTACATAGATACCCTGTTTACAAACAACCAATATAATGTTTGTACGACTGTTAATTGTTTAAAAATTTATTAATTAAATTTCAGAGTCTAGATCCCTTGCTGCAAGTAATGAAGGTTCTGTCTGATGCTAATCCTGACATTGAAATTGTTTGTGTTTACGAAGAGCGTGACCTGGGTCTTCCTGCTAAAATACAAGCACAATTTTTACAGGTGAGAGTTTCTTGTATGGTAAGTGAGCTTTCTGGGCAGTTAATTTTGTTCTTTCCTTTTACTTTTTATAACTTACAGTTGGATGGTCTTGCTTGATTATTTTATAAATATCTTTCGGACTTTACTTCTTTGATTGCAGATAACCAAAGAAGTATTCTCAATCTCAGAAGTGCCTTTGGAATCACAGCATCCCTCTTTTCGTTCTTCTGATATTCGTGTACTATTAATGAAAGTTCATAATTAAATCCATTGTAATCGTTTAGTTTTCTTTGCAAGTGAAGTGGCTTACCACTATTACGTATGCTTTGCGGCCTGTAAGTGGTCCTCTCCGCAGACCGCAGTCAAGAGGCGGAGAAGATCACCAGTTGTCCGTAATTCTCTTAATATTTAAGAAGGGTAAGCCACTAAAGGGCTCCTCTTCATTGCTTTGCGTAGTGCTCGGAGTACGACCACAATACGCGAATGAATCAGATTGGCTGTTGCCCCCAAAATTAAATGGCGTCCTATTTGCACCTCCCCCCGCGTAGCAGGGGACCCTTTCAGTGACCCCCCTAAACGCAAGTCAACTTGAACTAGCGTAATCCTAACATAACCCCCCAAAAAAACTAAACGGGGATGGGCATATTTGTCCCCCCGCGCTAAACGGGGGAACATTCGCGTATTGCTGTCGGAGCACCGTTTCGCAATGCACTGAAGACGAGCTCTCTGGTGGCTTACGCTTCTCCTTAATGGTGAAGTTATGTACCCTGATCACGGACAGAACGCGTGATTCCCCGAGCAAGCAATGTGGTTGCTTTTTGCAAAAGCAAAATCACATTTTCGTTGCCTGAGCAGAGATACTGCAGAAAGCCAGATAACTCTCCACTGGACAGAAAATGTTCTATAGGACTACAAATGTGGACAATACTTAAACGAGGGACCAGCGCTCTTACTGTCAATATCTTACACTATTTGATTTTTCGAACCGTTTTAGAACTGGAACATAAATTTTCGCAGCTCCCTCTTAAGGTGGTGATTCCTTTTGGAGACATCAACTTTGGACCATTATTACTCAAACATTTGAACCATTATTACTCAAACATTACGTGGAGTTAAAAAGCCATTATTATATCAAAATGTAGCTTAACATTTGCTCTTTCTAATGCATACAACGAAACTAACTCTAGTTCTCGGAAATCACTGCATTTTCGAAGTAATTTAATTTTCCACATTTTTTGCAGACTAAAGTAAATTTTTTTTGGGAGGTATCGGCCACATCATTCGATTCCACTATCAAATAGCTGGGGACCCTTTTTTACTTATTATGAAACCGTTCTTCGTTATAAAGAAATTAGCTAAAATGTATGCGGCATGCGCAACCTGGATTTTGCCTACTTTTCCCAACTTTGGCAAGCGATCACTTTAAGGGTCCCTGGGTATTTTTGTGTAAAACACGTCTAGTAAGTGGCAACCCTCTAGCTTGAATAGTAAATGCTCCACAATCGCTGGAAAGAATTTGGTCATGTTTTTGCAAAAACTACATTTTTTATGATAACAGCGTACGGGAGAGCATTTAGAAGATTACAATCCCACGATTAATCGGCCTTCACTTGACCTTCACGAACATTGACATTGACAATATGGAATATTGACATTTTACGGCGTGTGTAGCTCAAGAAATTGCGGATTATTTGAGTTCTGTAAAAATTACAAGTTTTCAATTCCAAAAGAACAAAATCAGCTATATCTCACTATAGAGAAGAGCTAGAAAGGCGCTTCAAAAAGTAAAAATGTAGAGCTCAGCAAGATCTTTCGAATGAACATAATCATAGCTACGCAGCTACTGTCTGAATGTCAAAAATCAGCAAAACTGTCCAAAACAGAGACGTCGAAGTTTTGAAGCGGTATTGCGCGGAGGGTGGTAGAATGCTAAAAGAACGTATTTTAGAAAATTTCATTGAATTTCATCTTGATTTGAACCGTCAATCAACAATATGCGCCCAAAAGGAATCACCACCTTAAACCGTAAGGAATCAAAGAATACAGCAAAGTTTAAGTCCTGGTGAGGGAAATCGAATGATGGGGATTCGAATGATTACAAGTTTGTCAGTGTAGGATGACTACACTATTAAATCTGATTTAACCAATTCTGTTTTCATCCTGTGAGTTTTCTGAAATGTTTTGCAGCGCAGCTTAGCTTGTTGCGCGAAAAGACCTGAGCGGCAGACTACTCTTTAAGAATGCCCCAGAGTAGAGTTGTATGCGGGCCGCGGGTACCCGCGGGGCGGGGCGGGGCGGGCCGAATTTTACTACCCGCGCGGGCCGCGCGGGCCGATGCGGGCCGATTTTGGCTGCTTTCCTGGGCTAATTTTGTTTCTAGAAATTTCATACATACATACCAAGTCATATACAAAAGGAGGAAATATTTCAGAATTTTAAACATTACTTGACTTCGTTATCCATTCGATTCCTTCAGCATGCACTACATACTCAGTTAGCATTATCAGCGTATCGAGTAATAACCTGTAGCTGTTGAGTAAAACATATAAACCCATGAAAACTAACAGGTTTTATTTGTATTGAAAATGTACAAGTCTAACTTGTTATCTATTATACCAAAGTATCTCTTGAGAAAAATATCAACGATGTCCTCTAGAAATTATATATATACATATATAAGTCAAAACTTATTTATCATCTACAAACTTGAATCCTGTGGTTTCTACATGAACTTTTTTTAAGTGTTTAGCACTGAAAGTGGGGGTCAGCAATTGGCGCAGAAACTGAATTTTTAGTTTAATTTCGGAACTTCGAGTTGGAAACTTAAGCACCTAAATATAAATCCATGATAACTTCTCACTGAAGACTTTAATTCATTTAAGGTGCTGGTAACCTTTAGTGTAGTGGTGATTCTTTAAAACGCTATAACTTTCGCAATTTTGGGAGTTGGAAAGAGTTCTATACATCGTTTTAAAGCTTGGAATCTGTACATTCAGGTGAGCTTACGGAACAAGCAAAATTAACAAAAAATTTTCAGACATACTGACATCTGGCAGCTTCTCGGCACGGATACTGAATTTTTCAGACCTGATTAAAGTACAGGCCTCAAGCTTAACGGGAAGAAATGTTATACCTATAAGATCCTGAATTATTGAGCAAACATTTTTGAACATCGATTTTTCAAAACTGTAGAATTGGATAAAAGCACTGTTCGTGCCATGGTATGAAGGACATATGGGCTGAAGGACGTTTTTTATATTTGCCCCTGCATGCAGGTCTTCATTGTCGAGAAAATCCGCCAAATGCGCATTGAGTTTTTTGCTACTCATTATGTTCTAGCCAAAACCAAGAAAAGCATCCCTCCGCGAAAGTTCGAATTTCCACTCTGCCAAAAATCTCTGGAATCCGTCGAGTAGTTTTTGAGAAATCGACGTTTAAAACAAAATAATCGCAGTTTTGCCAAAATTGTTTTTCGGCCAAATCTCCAGTATAAAGCAATCGATTCCTGCTAATAAACATTCATAAATGTAAACTAGACTGTGTATCGATTGGATATACATGGATCAAAATTGTCCGTTAAGATTTGGTAGTATTTTTGAAAAAGCTGATTTCTTCGAAAATGATAATTTTTTTATCCTAAAAATCGTTTTTCGATTATACTGACTTAACCACTGGAGATAGCTCGTAGGTTGGAAAAGCAAAATGTTCATTTCGGTGTCCTCTTTTCAGCCATAACAACCAATCCGATGTATCAACTACTTACTGAGAGAATAGTGGCATAAACCTAAAGTTTCCATCTTTTCACCCAAAAATGCGTGACTGGTCCGAGAATGGTAAAGAGCACCAAAATAGCATAGGAAAGTTTCAGCTATTTAAGTAAAGGATTAAAGCCGTATGAGTCAAAAGCACCCGAAAGGAAACCACTAAACCAGTACCTTAAGGTCACTTACAGCCTAGTGAAGTTCCACAGCATACGGCGTTATGGGGAAACTGCGTGTGCTTGCTGCAGGCTGCGCCGCCGCTTTCAAAACAAATTTTCATTTTTCGTACAATTAATAGCTGGTTAGTTAAGCTCGTTAAGGTGCTGAAGGAAACTCGCTCTCAAGGATATATGTATGCGACAAACATTTGAAAAAATGAGCAAAATCCCCGCCCCAAAAATTTTTCATGGCGTACCCTTTTAGTTAAGGGAAGCTGAGCTTTAGTTACCACTTTAAGAACAGTAAATTGGTAAGACAACAAAGTTCAAATCAAACGAACAGAACAATTTGCCGGATCCGGAAGTATCTTTGAAAATACATCAGTTTTGGTGCTCAGGTACTGCATAGGAAGCAATTTTTACGTGCGGGCACCTGCGGGCCGGATTTCGCGTGTGCGGGCCGCGGGCCGGAGTGTTGCGGGCCGCGTTCATAAGGTGCGGGCTGCGGGCCGGGCGCGGGCCGGAAAAATCGGCCCGCATACAACTCTGCCCCAGACACAGCTTAGCGTACCCTATCGTAGAGCCCTGAAGGTAAGAAAATATTTACTTTGAAAAGAAAGACGGCATTATCACACTGAAACATATAAAACAACACACATCTGATAGTCAACAAATAAGACACCGAGAGGCTGGACGACAGAGATCACAAATAGAGCAAGAATAGGAGGCAGAAAGAATGTCACCAGAATAGATAAAACAACAATGTGAGATTAAGACTACATAATAACTAAGGAGTGTGACAAGCGACACACTCTTAATTATGTACTCTTGGTCTTGGTGAGATGTATGGCACAGACTTTCTTTTCATTCACAGCGATATGACATGACTATCTTGGAATACTGCCATCAAAAACTCAAGCCGAACTTCTTAATCCATCCAATACATTGGGAAGTAGGTCCTAAACATAATGACAGATTTTAAAACGAAGAGAAATCAATGAGCTATACACGATAAATAGGAAAATTTTACTAAACACTTAAGCCCGGTTCATACTTATTTTCCGTTTGTCCGTTTGTACTTTTGTCCGTTTGTCTGTTTGTCTGGTTGTCCGGTTGTCCGTTTTTAAAAAGGACAAAGTGGTTCATACTTATTTTGCTGATTGTCCGTTTGTCCGTTTCCGTTTGTCCGTATTGATGCTATCTATTTTCTGTTTTAAGACACTATTTAAACTTTGCTGTATTGCTGGATTGCTGTTTCTGTCTTCGAGTCACCTGACACTTTCTGTTTATACTGATTGGCTACAGCATTATGTTACTTATAAATGTCAGTCTCTTCAAAAACCTTCAAAACTTTGAAATCAAGTTACCTTTGAAAGTAATTTCATAATGTTGTCAATATTTCACCTAATTAATGTCAAAACCAGTCAAAAACCAAATACAGACGTTTACTTAGCAAGCACGTGATAGTTCTGGTCGTTTCCCATTGGTTGTTGCATACGGACAAACGGAAAAAGTTAAACATTGCTCAAGTTCAAACGGACAACCCTTACGGACAAACGGACAACAGCAAAACAGCAAAACAGCAAAGGTATGAATCAACCCTGGAAACGGACAAAAGGACAAACGGACAACCAGCAAAACAGCAAAACAGCAAAGCAGCAGAAGTATGAATCAACTTTTAAAACGGACAAACAGACAAAGGGACAAACGGACAACAGAAACGGACAAACGGACAGAAGTATGAACCGGGCTTTACGTACTCCTCCATGAAAAATAATACATTTTGCACCAAGAAGCTTCCAATTAGTGATGATTTTGATTATCATTCGATTAATTTTTTTCTTGAAGGCATTCAACAGGACCGACACATTCATTTAAACAAATCAAGCTTAGGGCTACATTAACAATAAACTACTGCTATGGGCAAACAGCAAAGTACGGAACGGACACAGGTATGTACAGTAACAACAGTTAGTATACTTAGATACCTGATGGTGTAAACTCGGCCCCAACAATTCCTGTCGTATAGCCTTCAGATTTAAGAAGATCAAAAATATACTGGTAATTAATTTCAC
Source organism: Trissonchulus latispiculum (assembly GCA_030248195.1). NCBI lineage: Eukaryota > Metazoa > Nematoda > Enoplea > Enoplida > Ironidae > Trissonchulus > Trissonchulus latispiculum. The sequence goes on along the minus strand of JASAND010009397.1, from coordinate 2,514 downwards.
CGGGATAGTCGGGCTCATGTCTGCTTGGTACTTGGGCAACTTGAACATGACCTAAAAGCACAAACATGCAAAAATAAGCAAAAATCTGGAGAAAAGCAGATTAATCTAAACCCTAATATTGTGTTGCTTTGAAACAGGAAAAAGCTGTCCGATATTTAAAACATCAAAACTCAGATAAAGCCGTATTCGCTGAAGTTAGACAAACTGTATAATATACATAGTCACTAAACGGGCTTATTCTACTGGAGAAGTGGACCCACTATAAACGACCCTCCCCTCAAATTCGAGCCCCCCCCCCAAACCAGACAGTGTCCCTTTTGGTACCAAAGTTTAGCTCTGAAAAATTCGCTCAGAAGTCAGAAGGCGAAATTTTCGCACATTTTTCGGCTATAGTGGTTGCTAGAAATTACTCTATTCTTAGACTCCCTCTATGAAATCTATTTTCGCTACCCCTCCCAAATTCCCCGCCCATCGGACCTTTGGAAAAGGGCCAAGGAAAAACTCCCTGGAATAACCCTAGCTAAACATTCGAGTGCAGTGCAGTCAAACACAGATGTTTTATTCAGTAACAATAACTGAATGAAAGGGTAATGAATTACAAATAATAGTTACAAATAACGAATGGCTTAACACAAGGACAAAAGCGTACCTATTTGTGGCATCAGGTCCTTGAGCCAACGAGTGAGATATCCTTCCGACATCTGGAGATGAAACATATCCTAAAAATACAAACCTACACAGCAAATAAGGCAAAATAAATTTTATAGAAACAATAGCAGGCTTCATCGTAATCTTGTAATTTAGCAGACTAAGATTCGCAATAACAGAGACTTTGCCATTTTTTCCTAATAACACGTTCTTAGATGGCCTTATCCGCACCGCATCCTCTTGTGTATTTGAATAGATGAGGAATATTTGATAATAAAATTTGATATAATACCATATAAAGATTTTTATAATAACCCAGCAATTTAGTAAACCCAAAATTCAAACAAACGGATATACTGAACTAGCTAGCTACTAACTAGCCAACCTACAAGAGATTATGTGAATCATGGTCTGAATTTTGATGAACTCCAGAAGTTAACATCAGTAAACGTTAGCAAAAGATGCGACGAAAGAATGACTTACGACCATAAGTTTTACGTTGGCATGATTTAAACGTTGTAAGATCTTTACTGCTGAAATAAATTAAATACAACATAGAGCTTCATATGTGGCGTCTATGTACACAGAAATATTCCAACAATTCAGGATTTAAAAATTCGAATAAAGAAGAAAAGGTCATCGATAAAATCGATAGAAAATTTGATCTCATTAGAGGAAGTGGAGAATAGAAATCGCTGTATATTCAAAATAACGCTACCAAGTCTTCTCATTTATATAAAATGTTAGGGATGTTAGGGGTACCGACCGTTCCCAAAATTTAATGAATCTTGTCTGATAATTTTTGAACAAAAATTTTGGAACTTCAATCGAAAGAATATACCAAAATAATGTTAAACAGGTATGAATTGTTAGTTTTATTACCGATTTGAATGAAAACAGCAATAGTGACGTTGACACACATGGAATTATTGCAAAATCTTAGAACTATTTCTTAGGAAAATTTTTAAAGATTTTCAATTTGGCCTCTTAATTTTCAGGCCTCAGCTTGGGGCATCTTTCGTTATGTATATATATAGCTCTGCAGTATTTACAACAAACTTTCCGAAGCGTAGAATTAGGGCAACCAAAAAAGAGAAACCCCGAAGTGACCAACCTTGTTCAAATCGGCTAAGAAAGTAACCAGGAACCGTATGGCTATTCAGCGGCTCAATTAAGCACAGAATATCTTTCTAAACAATGTCACAATCACTTTCAGCAACACACCATCATGAAACACAATTTAAGTATATTTCTAAAAGGCTTATACATTTTTTAATTCCTGCGTCCAAGCAGAACGTACACATATGTATATCACGTACGTACCTTAGCTAGGTAATCAGATGCCCATTTGATATTTGTAACATAGAAATCCTCAGCTACCGAATAGGTGCAATCCTTTCCGATCAGTCCGGCCATCACGTGGACTCTAGAAAAATCCAAGTTTCCATGGACGGAGACAAAGATCGAAGAAGCAACCGATGTGCGGTAGTGACATTTTTCCTTTTTCAACTTTTACCAACCAACCTCAGCAGCGCCTTTTTGAATCAAAAATGCTAAATGTGCTTGACTACTCAACTCGCAAATTATATATATATATAGTCAGAGGGGGAAAAACAACGATTTTCGAAATAAGGTTATTACTCGCTACAGACTGTAGCTAGCCAGACGCTTTATATACCAGCATGTAGGGCTTGGCCTGTACTTTCTATACCACCAGTAAAATCAGCATTCGGTTGTACTTCTAGTAGGCTAGCCTCAATATAGACCATCTTTTTTTTCCCCCACAAGTGGGGGAAAAAAGATGGGGGTGGGGAAAAAAATATGGCACCAAATTTCGTTCCTTTACCACCATAGCAGCAGATAACA